>JASCIV010000402.1:0-21119 GCA_030374735.1 Gracilaria caudata
GTTTCATCTTGTGTTGCATCCGCAGAACGCGTTGCGCGTGTGTCCGATTCTGCCCTTGTCCACACGCAATTGCCGCGAAGTTGTAATCCACTCGAATTTCCAAACCCCAGATCTGGCGCCACGATGCTGTCAATAGGTTCTACAAGTCGAAATGGTTTGCTCTGTGCCACCAATGGCGCGCCCAGCATATAGGGCGCCAGTCGTCCCAGTACAATATAAGACAATACAATCATAACGAGCCATGTCTTTGCGCCAAGATTTGCGTGAAAAGCCATTCCATGCGTTCGGTAGCATGTGTTTGGACTCTGCATGCAACGGAGGGCACGAAATCTATGATGAGCTGCATGGTGATCTTCGTGATGGCTAGTAGTTACGGCAGCGAAGAAGTATATAAGTCTTTCTTGACGTTTTGAGACAAAGGTATGTACGCTTGCCTTGCACAGTTGGCAGGAATAGGATCCGCGAAAGTAGTAATCACAGAGGACGACAAAAGCTCACACCAAAGTAGCTGCGCACCTCTCAAACTGTTTCTCACATCCAAATAGGAGGAGTTGTTGGCGGCAAAGGGGATCACAGATTGGGTTGCAAACCCATGCAACACAAGAGTGACCGTCCTCGTACTCGTCAGCAAATATCATCAGCATGATAGCGTGTAACATTATGTAAGGTCTCAACGCCCCTTACTCTTGAGGCTCAGCAGGGTTAGCTCTCAAAAAAAGTGCCAACAATACATCTTTGGTAGCGTTCTACCCCCTGGATACAACAAGGGAGAAGCAGATGCATCCCTACAGCATAAGAATCCAACAATTTACGCACAATTACTCCTCCTCCACAGCGCCCTCTCGTCGCTACCGTTCGCAAAGTTATAATATTTGTTGACGCACTGCCTGGTACGACGTCAATAAGGGTCGTTGAAACCATGTATGAACGCAGTCATGCTGATGATCTTTTGCTCAAGAGTACGAGGACGATCACTCTTGTGTTGCATGGCTTTGCAATCACAGCTGTGATCCCCTTCACCGCCAATTACTTCTACTCTTTTAATGAGAAACAACTTGAGAGGTGCACAGATACGATGAAATAAGCTTTTGTCGTCTTCCGTGATTGCTACTTTTGCTGCTCCCCTGCTTGCCAACCATGCAAGCCAACTGTACATACATTTGTGACAAAACGCAAAGAAAGCTCTGTATTCGTTTTCGCAGCAGTCACAAAGACGAGCTCGCAGCTCATTATAGAATTCGCGCCCTCTGGTGCTTGCAGAGCGGTTCCCCTTGGAAATTGCACACTCAGTGCCTCCATCTGAGATGAGCGACAAGCGCAAAAGCAAAGAGACAATGCAAAACAAAGCACGTAAAAAGACGAGGTGCGATGAGCCGTATCTACTATTTCATCCAAGCAGCGTGATCCAGCCCAACTTTGTGTCAAGTCAAATGAAATGGTGGTTTCTTGTAACCACTATCATCGCGCTCAGCACATTAGTACCCGCCATCTTCGTAGCAAAGGATGTTCAACACTGGATCGAACTCGCCGACAGTGTGCTAATAACATTTGGTGTCCGAACGTTAGCATTGCTTTCAAAGCTCATTATCCAGAAGCTTTTCAACTTCATCAACGAAGGAAACTTGCCGTACTCCGTTTGCTGTCGTGATTTCTTTACAAACGATAACCCCCTCAACCAATTTCTGTGGGAACGAAAGATACGAAACGGGGCACGAGGGCCAAACAAGCGTCACCAAAAACATGGAATGGCTTCTCATCCAAAGATATGGCTTGTTCTGATTGTATTGTCCTATGTTGTACGATTGGCACCTGATATGTTGGGAGCGTCATTGGTGGCACAGAGCAAACCATTTCGACTTGTAGAACCTATTGACAGCATCGTGGCGCCAGATCTGGGGTTTGGAAATTCGAGCGGATTACAACTTCGCGGCAATTGCGTGTGGACAAGGGCGAGATCGGACACACGCGCAACGCGTTCTGCGGATGCAACACAAGATGAAACAAACAGTAGGTTTGGATTTATTATCTGGCAGTATTGTGTGGATTTGTTTCGAGACGAGGAGGTGGACAGTGAGTTTCGTACGTTGAGAGGAGTGGATCGAAATGGAGACAGGGTGAAAGCAGTGTTTCATATCGAAGTGATCACTGAACAGGTGTTTACGGAATCTTGGGAACCGTTTTCAAACAAGACACAGGCGCAGTTGGTGTTCGATTCCGTGATTTCCAGTGTTATCGAATGTCCCGATGATATTTGTATGAAGAACTACCGCACAGACGATATGAGAATCATATACGCGCTTTTGAAACAAGTAGGAATGCATAAACGAGAACTAAGGGGTGACGATGACAGCTTGGAGAAACTACGGTTTGGTGTGGGAAGAGTAATTCGTCGATTGCCGAAAACTACTTCGTTTGCGGTGCTGATTCTCCTTTATTTTAGCCTGTCACCCCATCTTCCGAGGGTGGTGCTGATTGTACGGCTAACCCTCTTAGCCTTCCATGCCATAGATGGCTAGCCGTCTTCATTGTTGCGGAAAACAACCTTAAGTTACAAGGTTGAAGTAAACCTTTCTCTCTAGAAAGGGTTCTCTCTTCAAGAATGCTAAAAACCTATGGGATACTGTCGAATCAAATCTTGGATACTTAAATTGCGTCGCTCAGCACCTGGTAGAAGATTTTCTCGACGGAAGGCGTTTGTTAGAGGACATCTGAACACTATGTGCTCTGCATCCTTTTTCACACTCACACGTGAAGAGCTTCTCGTTCATATAGGATGCACTGAGTGGCGATTCGGAACGTGTCCCGTGAAAAGCTGGGCTAAGAGCCATTTTGGGCCGTTCCCTTTCGTTATGAAGGAGAGTGAGACGCAGCAGCTCTGATGGAAAACCACAGGGGTGACTTGCTTTTTCATTTCTGATGAAGATTCGAGGTTTTCCTCGGCAATGTTGAGCTTGTAGATTATCTTTCGGATCGACGCCGCTCAGGTCCTTCTCAACTCCTGGCTTGAAAGCGCCATCGCGTGGTTCATTGCATTGCGTATCTGGACTGCATGGCGCGGTTTCAACGCAACCAGTGTGCCGCAGACGAGATAGTGCTTTCATATCTGCAAATTCAGGTGCAAAAGAGATGCCAATGACAGGTGTCTAACCACCCAAGTGTGGTGTACCCATTCGTTCGCTCTTGGGAAAAATAAAACGGTTGGTTGTTTCTTTTGACACCTCTCACTGTTTCGATCTCGATGCCAAGATTCTCCATGCATGAGCCTGGAGACATTGAAGCGAACTGCGCCCCATCGGAGCGACAGCTCGCTACAAACCGTCTCCGACGGAAAAGGCTTTCCCAACAGCACAACTTTCAATCACAGTTCTGTTGCTGCACATCTACAGACTTCTCAATGGCGTTCGTTAATTACATTCCTCTCTGCAAAGGCAGAGCGTTTGTTTCCAATCGCTGTATCTCAGCGAAACCCGTGGCCCGAAAATCTCGTTCAAACATTAAGATGCAAACGTGGAGTGATCCCGCCGTAACGCAAGAGTACATGGACTTTTTGTCAGGAGAGAATCAGCGCGAAGATACCGTCGACTGCCAGTCTACGATCGTAGGACTGGGTCGAATTGGTGAGTTCTTGCGCTCCCAAGGCGATGGCACAGATCTTGTAATACTACGCGGCGAACAAATCCCCCCAGACGCGCCAGGACCCGTATATCTGTGCACCCGAAATGACGACCTCGACGATATTATTAACAACTGTCCTCCTGAAAAAAAGGATGATCTAGTGTTTCTTCAGAACGGTATGTTGGAGAAATTTCTTAGAAGGCATGATTGTTCCAAGAACACTCAGGCAAATTTGTACTTTGCAGTGCCGAAGAAGGGTGCAAAACCAAAAGATGGCATCACAGAGACAAACCCGGAGGGACTTACAGCCGTCTGCGGCAAGTGGGAGGGAGCCTTTGCAGAGAGATTGGAGAAAGCAGGACTCACATGTAAGATTTTGAAGGAGCGAGATTTCAGACGCAGTCAGCTTGAAAAGCTCATCTGGATATCCGTCTTTAATCTTGTCGGCGCTGTACACGGAAGCATTTCCATGGGAGAAGTAGCAAACATGCATGTCAACGAGGTCACAGAAATGAGCGTTGAGCTTTCGACTATGGTTCGCTTCACGCTGACGGTGGGCATGATGAGCGATATAGAGAAAAGATTGATCGCCTACGCAAAATGCGTGGAGGACTTTCCCACAGCACTCAAGGAATTCAAGTGGCGGAATGGATTCTTCTACGATTACTCCATGTTGGCCAAAAGAAACGGGTTACCCGACCCTACACCGATGCATACGTAAGTAACTCATCCTCTTGGAACCCTCGAATCGGAGCGGCGAGATGTACAGAAAACTAACTGATTACGTTCCTCCACGATGCTTCTATCTATTTCCGACGACAGTGGATATTTGGAAGACGGTAAAAAGATGGGTCTCATTAACTGGTAACCTGTTTGCGGATCATGATATTCTAATCCGTTGCATAGAAAAGGGTCGTCGGCTGCCATATAACTATGAAATCGACTCTCTAGTTGTTTGAAATTGGTTCCATCATGAAGTTATCGTAAACAATTGTTAAAGCACAGCTTACGGGATGCTTCCGATGATTCAAAATCAGTATACAAGCCGACTGTGGCTCATATCGGTCAGCATTTAATAGCTTGATTTCGCTTCTCTCCTGTGGATACGTCGTGGCCAGTCCTTTATCATTTTTTCAATGTCTTGGTGCTCTTTCAAGATTCTTATGGGAACGCCGTCTTTGTCTTTTTCAAGATAACGATGTGCGCTTTTCGGAGGAGGTTGTGCGAAGCGAGGCAGAGGCAGTCCTTGATCGGTCCATTTGAAAGGTTTGACAACAATTCGAAATCCAAGCTTGTTGTAATATGCTATACACACTTGTCCTCCCTTGTTAATCACCTGTTCTGCGGCTTCTGGAGAGCATTCAGTGATTCGGATACTTAATTTGGAGCAAGATCCTGGTCCGCCTTCTATGAGGCGCAACCCGTCCTTAATGCGTCGCACACATCCACTTTGGACCAATTGTTTGAGGCCAATCTCAGTATTAGGATCTAAGCGGCCGGTGTCAACGAATCGCTGGATTCTACCAAGTGTGACTGTTTGAATATCTTTCGCAAAAGGATCGTACGTTCTGACCTTTGGCAGGCGTTTATGCAGCGGGGTTTGACCTCCTTCAAAACCGAGTCGTACAGAATTCCTTGCTCTTTGACCCTTTTGCCCGCGCCCTGAAGTCTTACCACATCCGGAACCGCGCCCCCTTCCGAGGCGAACTTCCTTTTTCCGAGCGCCAGGATTGTCGCATATATTCGATAACTTGAGGGCTCCTCCTTGTAGGTGTTGCGTGAGATCCTTTACTCGGGGTTGCTTAGCAGCTGTTCTCAGCCCTCGGACGTATACCAATGAGGACGCCAGCGTGAAAGACGATCGAAGCTGCTGCATTTCTAAAATGATGAAGCCTTCTGAACGGATCTTGATATCCGAGGAACGATGTGTCCGCCTGGGGCGCCTACCTGCCACCAGCCTGGTGATTCCTGATTATCCCAAAAGTTGTAAAAAAAAGTGCACCGAGGTGGCACTTCGGGTGCCACCGTGGCAAGAGCCCTGCAATTGCGGAGTTCGGATCGATCCCAATGTGTGCGCTGGGCCAGCGTTTGCCAAACTGAGGCTTTTGTTTAAAGGCATGCCCCAGAACAGAACTGAGAAACGCCCAGAAGCCTCCGCAAGCCCCATCGGCCTTTGCTCTACCTCGCTGCGATTGCTCGGAGTTCAGGCCAAAGGAGTTCGTTTAAACAAGGGTACGGTATACAAGGCGTACATCGCTGGTGATTGCGAAACGAGGTTCTCTTTCAGTCAAATTCGGCGACCATTCTATTTCCTCGCTCGCACGCACCCGGTGCCGCCGCCTCCGTGTTCTGCTCAGCTCTTTGTCAGTAGAGGAAGATCTATAAAAGCTCTTTTTGAGCCATGCAGTCTTCTATAATCTCACTGGACCATAGCCAGGACGATCATTCTACGTCTGGAGGTAGAGGACGCGGAGGGACACAGCATAGATATCGCGGCAGAGGTCGTGGTAGGGGTCGTGGAAGAGGACGTGCCAGACCTAATCCCGGGGCGGGTATGCGACGCCAAACCCATGCGCGCAACAGGAGAACGAATCAGAACACTCGCCAGCGCACCACGGATGGTGGCGCACAGAAGAGCCACTCACCGACCCATCAATCTTCCGGCTTACCCTTAGAACAGCTTCAGAATGTACAAATAGGTCACTCAACCCTGTCACTCACAGAGCTCTCCGCGTCTCTCACTCGCAAGCTCACGTCCGCGAAACTGGAATGTATCGTTTGTCTCGAAAGAATACGACGCGATAAACAGTTTTGGTCTTGCCAGACATGTTACGCAATCACGCATCTACATTGTGTCCGCAAATGGGCGCGACAATCAAATTCATCCCAAACCGAACGCTCTGAATCTTCCAAACAGCAGCCTCCAGCCTGTCCGGCCTGTCGTACGAAAATAGATCCGGCTGACTTGGCGTTCTGGTGTTTCTGCCGTAGAACTAAAAACCCTACAATTGAACCAGGACTAACTCCAGGAAGCTGTGGCGACAGATGTTTCAAACCTTTGGGAGCTGCAAACTCTCGGTGCAAGCATCGCTGCGAAGCTCTCTGTCACCCCGGCCCGTGTGCTCCATGCGTACTGCCGGCAAATCCTGTATCATGCTTCTGTTCCAAAGCACAAATTCCTCGGCGTTGTGGTGATGCAATTCAGCCAAAGTCATGCGGGAACCAGTGCGGCCGCGTTCGGGCTTGCTCACATCCGTGTCAATCTGTGTGTCATGCCGGTCAATGTCCACCATGTGAAGCTCTTGTGAACATTAGCTGTCATTGCAGGAAGAAGTCTACCGTCCTTCCGTGTGGGGTAGATGGATACGCATGTGACAATATATGCGGAAAACCCTTGAGATGCGGGAATCATTCTTGTTCAAAACTTTGCCATCCTGGTGATTGCGAAGACTGTCAATTAAGTCCGAACATCATAGATGTCTGCCCTTGCGGAAAAACGAAGCTTACTGCTGCGCAGCGTTTCGCAAGAGTATCTTGCACAGATCCAATCCCGAGTTGCGGATTACCATGTGGTAAGCCTTTGGGTTGTATTGGTCAGCACGCTTGCGAAGAGCTATGTGGGCATGAGGGGGAATGTGATACTTGTGAACGTGAGGTAGAAGCGGAATGCAGATGTGGAAGCACTACCAAAACGGTGTCGTGCAAAGACAGCCGAGAGAAGCTGCGGAGCCAACTAATTTGCAACAAGAAATGCAATGATCGGCTGAAATGTCGTACGCACAAGTGTGCAAATGTTTGTTGCTTGTATAAGAGACGCAGAGTGATGCGAACGAATGAAGCGGTTTCTAGTGCAATGTTGTGGGCGGAAGAGGGTTCTGATGGGGTTCTTACGAATGCCGAACGCAGACGAATCGGTCATAGCTGCTTGAAGACCTGCGGTAAGAAATTGGAATGTGGTCGCCATGAATGCGATTATGTTTGTGGGCATTCCTCTGAATGTCCCCCTTGCGGAATTCTTATTCACGAACCACTCTCTTGTGCCTGTGGGAAGACCGTTCTAAATCCACCCATTCGCTGTGGGGCACCTCTACCTGAATGTAAAGAACCTTGTCCAAAGTCTACGACATGTGGACACAACAACGAACACCCCTGTCATGCTGGCGAATGCCCACCTTGTCTTGAAGTGGCTCCATTTAGTTGCATTGGTGGACACAAAGAAGTACGTTTCGTGCCGTGTCATATTGGAAGGAAAGGTATAAGGTGTCTTCGCTCATGTGGTCGATCATTAAAGTGTGGTGTTCACGCTTGTCGCAAGCCGTGTCATGGAAATTATCCTGAAGAATGTGAGCCTTCAAAGGTTGAGGGATGTACACAGATCTGTGCACTCCCACGCAAGAACTGTGAACACTCATGTGATGTCCTATGTCACCCTGGGATGCTATGTCCGGAAACTCCTTGTAAAAAGATGATCATTGTGAAATGTCCTTGCGGACGTCGAGAGGAAAGTGCTCCATGTCTTCGGAGTGCATACAGTGCTTCTCATGATACTCGTTCGGATATCAGACTGTCCTGTGACGATGAATGCGAGTCAAGTGCGAGACTGCGGGCGTTTGCCACTGCTGTTGGGAAGAACGGTGAGAGTTATGAAACTGAGATGGAAGGGGGCTCATCTGGCACAGGGACACGGACCAAGTACTCTGAATTCATGTACAGGTTTGCCGAAACTGAGCCACACACACTTGCGTTCTTTGAAGGTGAGCTCTCGCAGATTGTTCTCGGAAAGGTTCGCAAAGTTGCCTTGGACGGTTTACCTCAACTTCATCGTCTGGTTCTACATACGCTTGCGGAGCTATACGACCTTGAAAGCGAATCGCAAAAACGATCTGGGGGAAAGGTGCTCACTGTCAAACATCGTGGGGCTGGAATAAAACCGGTATTCCCAACTCCGCTTTTGTCAGAAGCCTATTCCGAGAGACAGCGACAGAAGAAGCGCGAGAATGACATGAATCGCGTACTTCATGTTCATGTCGCTAGCACCACAGAGTATCCTGGACTCATGCAGCTGCAGTCAAGAGTTGAGAGAATACTAAGATCACACAAAGGATCGTACGGCATTCGTGGGAGCGTCAAAATGTCATCAAACTTAACTGGTGTTGTGGTGGTTTTCAGCACACCAGAGCGTTGTGCTCTTGTGCAAGAAAGCCTTGCCGGTAGAGCTGACGTGACATTTGAGAGTCCAGGAAGACCATTGACGACTAGTTCAGCAAAGGAGCGCATTATCTCTGAAACAGTTCATCAAGCTGATCATTCCCCTGATGCGTCGTGGGCGGAAGGGCAAGTTTTCTCAACAACTTCATACAGGGATGCAAGTAGCAGCTTTGAACAACAGGATAACAAGCTGCAAGACAGCGTTCCAGATTCATGGGATGACTAACTTAGTTGTAGGAATACATTCTGTATAAAGTACAAGACTTGCACAAAACCGAACTTTCTTGAGGATCTCCTGCCAAGCAGGAAAACCATGTCGGGTTCTCCAAATCATGACTTCTACAATCAAACAGTCGCGGCTACAGGCCTTTACATGTCCAAAGCGAATTAGTCCATGTTTTGCTCATTGAAGGCAGGAATGTGCGAACTGAAAAGCCTCGTTGGAAACTGGAAAGAGCTTCGAAGAGTGGATAAAGATGGACCCTGCAATGAAAATGTTAAGCTGATGATAGCAGGTAGAGTTCTCGTATGTACAGAATTGCAGTCTGACTTTCTAAGTGTCAGTGCGGACTTTCTTCGGGGCGGGTTGTTGAAACATAGATGTGATCTCGTCCTTCGATGCCACTTGTACAGCAGTCTTGTCTCCTTCCGTCCTGATGTCGCGATTGGCCCCATTTCGAAGTAGCATGTCAACACAATGTGTGTGTCCTCGAAGGGAGGCCTGGTACAAAGCGGTTCTACCGTCATCGGTAACAGCATCTATTCCCACGCCAGCGTCAAGAAGGACTGCTATCACATCATCATGACCCTCAAATGCAGCTGAACGAGAAGAGGATATTGTTAGACTCTCAAGCACGGACAAGCTCATTAGAACTAGAAAATGAATGGAACATGTGCAATGCTTACCATAATGTAATGCAGTGGACTGGTGCATGCGCGTTGTTGCATTTTTATCAATGCCGAGCTCTAGCAAGACCTTGCATGCTTCCACACAACCGCGTTCAGCCGCTACATGAAGGGCGTTGTATTCGAAAACATCAACATCATTGACGTTATCATGATACTCAGCGCCATCACTCAGCAACTCGCGAAGTTTCAATGTGTCGTTCGAAGCAGCAGCGGCATGCAGGGGTTTGTAGCCGAGAGTCCCGGAATCGATGAATGATTTAAGTCGGCCTTTTAGCAAAGTGGACACTTCAGCCATTGCAGATGCAAACTGTTCCGGAGGCAAATTGTCGTCCAGTGCATCGTCCAGCTGTTCATCGTCTTCATCTTCACCAGCATCAGAAAGCGTGTAGTCTTCATCCTCTTCGTCAGACTGCTCATCTTGTACATCTGGAGTAGGCAAGGAAACTGTCGGTACCTCTTCCACTGCGCCAAAAGTAACCTTTCGGGATTTGCTTGTCACGCCGTTTTCGTCGATATGAGATGGGTTGTTTCCCAGACTATGTCCACATGGTTTATCATCTGTGGATGTTAAATTGTGTGCCTCACGTGCCTTCTCCCCCTTCGCTTTGCCTAACGCCTGAGGTGTCTCAGAGTTGGCTCTGTCTTGGTCTGTCACGGTCTCAATTGGTTCTGAAGGGGTGGATGCCGCAGGCTGTGCCATTATTGCTCGCAGCGATTAATCAATATCAAGAACGTTCCCTTGTATACCTGCAGACTCCTCAGCAGTATTGCTTAACTGTACACAAAACTTGGGACAACCAGTGCTACCCTTGTAACAAGGTTAGTTACAAGGGTAGATACAGATGGAGAGAAAGGTTTGCACGAACAAAAAACGGGCACAGTTTGCTCCATTTTGGCGCGAAAATTGACTCCCCGGTACATGGGTACCTTTGTACAGAATCTGATGTCAAGAGTCAACCCGCAGGACCCTACATATGCGCGGATGGGACTCGGCTCACGTACGAAGGGATTACTCCATTTGATTGTGTGAGAGATAGATACGCATATAGCGGCAAACCAGCCGGCCCAAGGTCATGCATAAGCGCGTTTTGGGCAAGATTGCGCTTTAGTGACCTGCTTAATCGCAACATTTGGATTACAGGGGGTAAGGACTTCTACTGCAATAAGCTCAATCTTTAACTCCCAGTGCTAACTTTACATCCGCATGATGCTAGCAACGATTAACAGCAAGTGGGTAATTGCAGCAATGAACAACATCACATTCCGAACGCAAACCTGCTGTGGATGTCGGTAGGCTTGGGAGAAGCACCAAATACGTAAACTACCTGTTTTCCGTTCTCATGAATGCTCATGACAACCGGATCTCCTTCAATTAGTTCGTCATCACTGTGCTTTGTCTTCTTCGCCCAATGTAAAGGATTACTAATATCGTAAAATATGTGCCGCCTGAGCAAGATGGTTGAGACGACTGACATAAATGACAGAGTCCACACAACAGCAACACTGTATACCAGCCCCAAAGGAACTTCTGTGTCTGATAACTCTTCCCCGAACGGGCATGTACGTTCTTCAGAGCCCAAAAATGCTCTCCGGCGCGATTCCATGGGATCGCTACTATTTTGATTATAAGCGTCCAAAACACGACTTGCAAACTGCTGTAAACATGCTTCGCACTCAAAGTAAATTCTACTGTACAAGACTGGAATTTTTGTTTGTTCTTCCCTAAATGAGTTTAGACTTCGCATCCGGATATATTCCGACAGGCTTATTAAAGTACTGTTCGAGTCAGACTGCGAATGTATTGTTCGAGCAACCACACACCCACGGTCACGACAGAAGAGCAGTGGGTCAGGATCTGGGTTTTCTGATGAAGGTTCCTTTGCCCCCTCAAGAACATATTCCATGGGATTTATAACGGGGAAGTCCATGACTGCTGAGTCGCTGCATTTCACCCTGTCCTCAATTTTGCTGTAATTCCCAGCTCGAACCACAACAGAATTGTTCTTGAAGCCAATGCATTCCACAATAATTGTAATCTCTTCGGCGAACACACCAGAGGGTCCCTCAAGACGAGAGATTGCGTTGGTAGCGATGCACTTCTGATCGGCGAGAGGCAGTCTAAGCGCCGGTTCAGTGACAAATGAAGTGATGATTTCGAGAATGAAGAAGATTAAAAGTGCTGCATAACAAATTATATTCACACGACGTTGATGGCGAAGTACACTTATTGATCTTCCTTTTCGTAGAGCGATACACTCAACGTAACGATTGAAGAGAACAATGGCTGTGAAAAGGGCAAACTCGGCGAACACTGAAATTGTTGAAATGATCAAGCTGACGAACGGGGACTTCAGATGAATGACTACCATGTTGCTGAGCTTTGTGTGGTGAGAGTGGAGGTGCGTTTGGAATGAACACTGGGTGCTGTCGACTGGTTTTATAATGAGTTATGCGATGTTGCTCGAGGCGCGACTGAGTTGAAGAACGCTGTATTGCAGAAGTATCTGTCAACCATGATCCAGCCATTGCAGACTCAGAAGTAAGGAAGCCGAGTAAACTTAAGGTGATCATTCTGTAGATGAAAAACTCGACAAAAATCTATCTGTGGTATCCGAGAGTTATAATATATCTTGAGTTCTAGGATATATTTTCTCTTTCTTTGAACAGGGTTTCAAAGAATGCCTCAGGACATGACCTATCTGTCTAATATGTCAGCACACTCACTCGATGCGTCATTGAGCAGTCTCAACAGTGCTGAGTAAAGAAGAAGAAGAAAGTAAGGGTCAAACAAGATGTGGACCAAGATTTTTTTAGGTGCTCCAAGCACCTTTGCAACGAATCTTTTTTACGCTCAAATCTTGCCGAAAACGCAAGTTCACCATAGCCACAAAAGTTCTTGGCTTTTCTGAAAAGAGAAAGCTTTATTTACAAGCTTGATATTAGTTTAAATATAGAAAGCTACTGTCCACAAAGAAGAAGTAAGGGTTGAACGATGGTAGGAATGACGATCATTATTGGTCAAGCGATTGGGCTTTTTGCGGAGAAGGGCACTTCACAGATACTGGAGATACCACTTTTTTTTCTTCTCGGAATAGGGGAGGCGACTTGCCGCAAGAGGTGAAGTAAAGGTACAGTCTGCTAGTCCTCCTTACAGAGCGAGATGAGAGCTATCTACAGATTATACTCTCTCGTAAGAAGGCTTAGTTATTTCAATCACAGTTGGTTCTCTCTATCGTTTGGAGGTGGTACTTTGTTTCTGCCCGACGCATTTGTCAGCTGGTGGCGAAACAAAACGAAACCTTCCGTCGACCTGTATACAAATATCTGGTTGGTAGTAGGGGGTTGGTTCGACGAATACGCACCGTAAGTGATGTAACCGCAGAAACGCTTAGCAGCGAGCGCGAGATATTTCTCTGCAACCCGCGATACATTGTGTTCGAGTTGTAGAACATATGACAGCAAAAAGCTTTTTGTGGCTTAAAACCGCTTCAACAATGCGTGGTAAGAGAGATCAAATGTTATGAACGACGACCTTCTCGTCGACGACGGCAATAGAACCTTACGAAAGTTTTTGCATCCACCACTAAAAGCAAGCAACGACAAATGAATATGATCCTCCTGAGAAGGACATCACCAGAAGTATGTCTACTCTTGCGCGGATGGGCTCTTAAGGTCACAAAGTAGCCCCTTTCGGGCACTATTGCACTTTCAGATTCTTTGTGAGTTGCTTTTTGCAGCAAGATACACTCTGTTGGTATCGCTCTTCCGCAAGGTTGATCATTGCTGCTGCGATTGAAAGTGGTCTCGTGATCTGAAGGTGACCAAGTTTGGTCACCAAACCATCTGTGGAGTAAGCGCCAATGACGATATGGCTACATCTCCGCCGCATTCAGTTCATAGTGTGCAAGCGGCCTGTTTGCAGCCACGCGCACCGCAGATATGAACGATATGAGGCCGAGAACAAGCATCTCGGATTTGAAACTCCTGTGTGAAGGCTCCTCGCTCGCCGTCGATGGCGAACGCCGCTGTTGGCTTACTTCTACCCGTACGTCATGGACAGCCTCTTAGCATAAACGCAAGGCGTTTACTGCTGCATGGATTGTGCTGCGTATATCGTGTGTCAGCTCGGTGGCTCGCTTTTCGTTGCTGTAGGTAGGCGGCAGCATAGGGCGCTCTCAGAGCGGAGGAACGACCCCGGCAGGTCAAGTTAAACTCGTCCAGGCGATCGGTCAGCTTGCTGGTCGCCTTCATGGACCTGGGTGGTACGTCGCTAAAATGCCCGTCTAGCTGCACGTAAGCAGTGAGTCACGAGCAGGTCATCGGAGTAAGAACCTACCGCCGTTTCCCTGACTTTTTCCCTCTGACGAGGGTTTTTTCCTGGGCTTTCTCGGACGAACTACACTGGGGTTGGATGACGGTGAACAGCTACGGACTGGTTCTTACATTCGATCTCGCCGATTGATATGAGGATTGGGTGATAAGCATGCTGCTCATGGTTTCTTGAGTGGCCAACGTGGTACATGTGAAGCGCCTTGTGGTGTGCCTCTTAGCCGACGGTCCCTAGAGGTTGCATGAAGAGGGAAAGAAGAAGGCGATAAGCGTCGGTGACGAAACGCTTTGCGGTCGGAAACGCCTAAGATACCTAATGCTTTCTCTTCGTAGCTCAGCAAGTGTATGCAGCTACTGCTTAGTGGTTAGTGGTTAGTAGCTGTGATGAAGGGGTATTATAGGTTGTTGGGTCTTGAGCGAACCCACGAGTAGAAGTTCAATAACTTCACCGTTTCCTAAACTGAGAGAGAGAGAGCGGAGGATTTGCCGCTTGCCCACCACCGCGGACGCATCGTCAAGGAATCGATGCAACAAAGCCGAATGGACACCTTCCATTGACGAGGATCAGTAGGGCTGGCTGGGAGCTGGGCGCTTTTCTGGATGTGACATGGTTAGTTTGAAATTTAAATGCACTGAATTCATGGCAACGGAATTCGATCGCAGCAATCCCCATGCAAAAGATCAAAGAGTAACGCATTTGCAGGTATTTACGAATACCGCCCAGGCAGACGTAAGTTGAATCCACGATTTCGTCCTCCAACCAATCGAGGATATGGGCATGCCGTGTCCCAGGTTTGACACCATATATTTCCATTGCTCGCCGCAAGAGACTAGGAGACAGAGTGGAGTCAAAGGCAGAGAAGTCGCCCTGTACAAAGGCCTCAAACTTCTCTAACCTCTCGCATATTTTTGTGGGATCCTCGGAGGATTTATTGAATCCCAATGCAATTGGAGAATCCTTCATTTGATGGCTCTCTTGAAGCGGGTACCAGTACATACCAGCCGGGAGCGGCTCATGTTGGTCCGCCATCCAAGTCGACCTACCGACTTGGCGCTCATCATCCCGCTTTTCGAGATGAACTTCCAATTCTAAAGGTTTAGGACGGCCCGCCGAACGATAGAGTGGTTTAGCAAGACCAACAATCGGCCCATCATCCGCCGCATTCCAAAGATGATTAGCCACATTCCAAGCCACACGAGCTGATTCCTTCGTACACATAAAACCGGCCTCGAGGTAAGAAGGCCCGGGATTCGCGTCCTCATTCAAAAATTGGACGTTGCGAACCTCGGGGAAATCTATGGGAGATAATTCTCCATATTCGTATCCTAGGATACTAACAGTTTATTCCAGTGTTTTCTGGAACTTTGGTTCAGCATAAATCCTGTCATGGGCCCTGAGACTGGCCCAAGAAGCTATGACGATACTATCGTCATCGCCGCCACCGGCCCTACGGTATTCCAACGCTTTATTGAGGATCCTTCTCTCCCCACCACCGATTTGCTCCATCGCAGACCATTGGAAAGGGTTCCTCGGCACGAACCCGGCCATTCGAGGCGGAATGGAGTCAAATACCTCAACAGTTTCAGTGAGGTGAAAGAATTGGTCGTTACCAAATAACCTGCGCTGGCGAAGCCAATGTTCGCTGCTATAATCCTGGACTCCCCCCAGAAGTCCAGTAAGCCCCACTCTACATGTTCGGAGCAATGTCATCAATTCCCTCGTCGTCCTTTGCGTCTGTCGAGGGCGATTCTGCGGCAGCACCTCCCGGATTACCCGCCGCATTGTACAGTTTGTCCACGAGTTCGTGGACATGAGCCTTGCTGTCAAGGCGGAGAAACGTACGGTACAAGTTACGCTCCGCCTTTTGCCTCTTATTCTGGCGAGATGCCGCCAGATAGGCCTCCTCGCTTAAGGAGAGGGCATTGGGAGGCGTGGAATGATATTTCGTAAGGAGTGCCTTACGCTCGGCGCCAGTCAGCTCTGTCTGGCGTGCTTTGAGTACTTCAGCGTACTCGGGAACAGCCTGCTTAAGAAGACATCCAAACTCAGATTTCTTCCTACTAAGGTCCTTGAGTTCAGCCCGAAGAGCATTCTCTTCGGCCTCAATTTCCCTGATCTTCGATTTGCGATATGCGTCGAAGATATCCAGAAGGTTCTTCCCCTTCTTTTGGTTCTCGTTCAACTTTGGGACCTTGCGTGGGATGAGCTTCTCCCTCATCGCCGGTATTTTCTCCATCGTGTCGAGGAGATTGTATAGTCCCGGAAGGGACGCGAAATTGGGCCAGTCGCTCGGGCCCAGTTTGTTCTTGTTCCAGTCACCTTGAAATGGTTGAAACTGGATTTACGCATGCCATTTTCTTCGAACTTGATGCGTTACAGACGTGAATCGGAACGGAGAGAGCTGTGGGACATTCACCGGCTTCCCGACATGCTCCGCAAGGCTGTACCATAAATTTTACAAAGTTCCTCTCTCGCTCATTTTTATACGTTTTATACCAGTCGAAAATATAAAGTGAAAAGCTCTACTAGCTTACCTCTTCAACTTCACGCCCGCTCTTTGGCAAAGGTGTTGAACTGCAGTCATGTTCCCTCCTGTTGCATACAAATCTCTTCTCGGTAATCGCAATTAGCACAAACGCATTCTACTCACCGTTACAGAATGTCCTCTGGAGTCCTGACTAACTCGATTCAACTGAGAATTGAGGAATTCCTGTATTCTTGCCTTTGAAGATCAGGCTTCTATACATAGCACACTTTTCGGTTGTCACTAGTGTTTAGACACACTAGACCTAAGCCCTTCTCTTTCCTCTTTTACACCAATACAAGTATGGAACCTTTGGCTGTCGATCTTAGCAGTCCATCACTGCCGTCATTCGACATAAACCTGGATTCACTTGTAGAATCCATTGATGACCATACCCTAGCACGGGAGTGTTCTCTTGGAGGGCTTAACTCTTTGCTACCCTCCCCTACTAGCTTGCATCCTCCGACTTCTGAAGACATCCCTCCATCTTTTGAGAATCTTGAAAACAATTCAGAACAACTTCTATCTCTGCTGAATTTGCAGCAGTCTCTATCGCCTCAGTTACTCACCCCGATAGAGAGTCCATGCAGTTTCGTTGGACATGTGGATCAGGTATCAGAAACCGATCTCCACCCACAGCTATCGCTCCCAAACATAGAAATCTTAGAAAACGGTGCGTCGAATGAAAGAACCGAGGTTCCAAAGGACCTCGCGGCAATGGTTCATGCCGCGCTACAGAAAGGCCATGAATTAGAGTGTGCTTCAGACTTCATTCCTATCCCAAGAATAGTGCAGCCTGCTCGTCCCCGAGCGCCTTCTCTAAATTTGAACGCAATCGTCACACCTCGCAATATGTATGTTTCCCCATTTGCGCAGCCCCTCTCATTTCCATTTTCAGCACCAAACAGTATGAGGAGACGATGCTACGGAAGTGCAACTTCATCAAGATATTGCCATATTTGCGGTAGAGGAGCTTCGGGTACATCTGCAGCAAAGTGTTCGAATAGTAGAAAGGGTACCTGTCGCAAAATCATTTGTGAGAAATGCATGTTGATACACGACCCGTTGAATGCGAATTTACGTGATCGTGACGAATACAGTTGGGTATGCACACATTGTCGAATGGAATGTCCTGCATGTGCGCGATGCCATCAGTATGCAAGGAACAATATGAAACGGCGACTTCGAAATCAAGCTGGGCTGCATAAGGGGATAAAGAAGCGGAGCCCTAGAATTAACGCGGGTCAAGTGTCAAAGATACTGAGTCATAAAAATCGTGACAGCGCTGAGCTCGCCATGAATATCGACAAGATGAACGAGGATGATGCCCAGGACGTTGTATCGCATGGCATAGAGTGAATACGGGTGATAGTTTCTTTTCTTCGGGCTAGCGCAGCGTCATGTCGTGCAAAAGAAATGTAGATTACGCCTCCTCGCTGATTTCCATGAACTTCAGGCCATGAAGCGACGAGAAGATCTGACAGTATGTTCATGTGCGAAGAAATGTTTGAGTGCTTTCGTTAAGGTATTTGTTCATCATGTGAACATTCAACGGTATACTGTTAAAACGCAAATGAGTGTTCGTTTTGTTGTCGTTTAAAAGCTTGAAGCGCAGCGCATTCGCAGACGCTTTAGTATTCAGCAAAGTGAATCTGTGGCATTAGAAACAATCAGGGGGTTACTCATAAAGAACCACAGACAGCAGCACTTGATGATGAAGAGCGACATGGGTTGAACCTGCAGCCCACTTAAACCGGCTATATGAACTTAATCGCACGTTAGTCGTCATCCAAACGGTAGGGCCTTACCAGCAGCACGTCATGTATACTAGTACAGGGGTTTGCGATGTGAACGGCTCTGCAGCAACGATAAACACAGGTACGGCGACTTTGCTTTTCAACATAAGATCGTGACCTGCTTCAAACTGCCCTTGTACAGTACAGGTGAACACTGTGATTAGTGTGGGTTGAAAATTAGTGTGGGTGGCGGAAATAGTGTGGCCCACATTAATTTATGTTCTCCGTATTAAATAGCTAAATAGTAATGGTGGCCTTCAATTTTGCGTCTTCTTCAAAATACTAAGAGCCTAGAGCACTTTCCAACAAGTTTTAACTTCTGCCGACGGAGATTCAAAAATAGTGTGGGCCACACTATTTAATGTGACACCGTCGAAATTTAGGGTCACCGAAATAGTGTGGCCCACACTAATCACAGTGTTCACCTGTACCTTGTACAGTATTCGAGCCCTTTTGAATGTTCAAACCTCCAGGATGGCTCTGCAAGCCACACTTTTGAGAGGCGGATTTTTTTGCATGCTCCATGAGCGCCTCCAAAACGAAGATACCTTCGACGATGACTCTGGAAAGTATCGTCTACCGTTGCGAGCAGCACAGTCATCACCGAACTCTGGCAACGTCTCCCATGTGGGCGTTTTCAGCATTCATCCCTTTCACCATTCACAGCTCAACCGCACGTTATCATGCAACGCTTCGTCGCGCGCCACTGTGCAGCGCCAACCAAACGCCCGCCACTCCCGCACTCGACTCGCTCTCCTCTTCGACAAAGCTCAACGCCGTCATTGATTCAATGGCTCGCAAACAGGACAGAAGTTCCACGCTACAGCTCATCAACGAATTGAAACAAGTGGGAGGTTGTTTAGAACGTACCCCTCTCACATCCGTTATTAATGCTTTTGTCCCGACTCCTGTTGAGCTCGAAAATCTTCTTCACACCGTGCTCCCCGCTGGTTATGCAAGTCGTTCGCTTTCCTCGCTTTTGTGTGAACAGCGTGATGAGGTAGATGCACACGCGTATGATAACATTGATCCGGAAAAATCTTTGGATGTTTCTTTGGCTGTTGGCTTTGTTGGCGTTGTGGGATGCGCGCTTTCTGTTGAAGTTGTGGAACCGGTTATTTGGCATCACAAAGCTGACGAAGCCACAGCATTCTTGGTCATATTATTGCTGTCACTCGCATACGATCGATACGCCGCTTCATCCACAACGTGGCGTCGAATTCAAAGAGGCTTCACAAGACTTTTCCGAGATGACCCTGTACGTGCTTCACGAGTCGATGCGGCATGTTTTCTGACGGCATACGTGCTCGGATTGCCGTGGATATGCTTCAAGCCGGACGGAAAGCGAGTTGCGGAATGGATCGAAAGCAAGGCTGTTGATGGTGATGAGTTGGATGAATTAGTTGAAAAAAGTTTGGTATGGCTTGTCAGTGCAGTGGTTGTGGAGCAGCAAATGGACGGCATGCTGATCGAGTCAGATTTGCAATTCGCGTTTGATTTGCTTCGGAAGCGAAAGCGTACACGAGCGGCGAAGAAGACGATTTGCCGCGCGTTGACAAGGGCAAAAGCTTTATTACGAGAATACCAACACGTACACGCTCAATTGGCGGACAACATGTTACGTGGCGCAACTGTGGGTGAATGTGTGGCATTGATGACAGACGAGATGAGAAAGTAGTTCACATATTATTGCTTCACGTATGATTCTCCACGTTTTCCTGATCGTTTCTGGCGACATGCTTGATGCCCAACTTGTCTTCAACGCACTTGGACGTGTCGGTAGTGCGTAACGCTTCTGTTCGCATCGCTTTTCGCTTCTCCTTGATGAGCTGTTTCATGCTCATTCGCTGCGCAGTAGTGGATTTCTTCTGTCCCAACATGGCTTGCAACCTGTCACTGACAGACTTGTCAAGTTGCTCACACATGTCGTTAGTGGCTTGCTTTCCAAAGTGTAGCGTGTACGCCTGAACGAGCTGTTTGGTGGACTGACGCACGGTTGCGTCCTTGTCGACGGCACACGTTTGAAGAAGTGGCTTGAGTATGGACTGGAGAGTTTCGTGGTGGTGGGAGGCGTCCGGGTTGCGCACGAAGCATTTGCAGGCTTGCACAATTAGGTTTCGCGCTTGTGCATGGGGGCTGTGCAGCTTGGACAGCACCTGATTCCAGAATGAAGCATCGGTTGTGTGCGTTGCCAACGAAAGAGCGGCGTTTGTGCGAGCGTCAAACAAGACCTTCTTGGTGGCATGTACAGAGGATAGGGCGTGCAGCATTATTTCGGCAGCGTGCTCAGGCGTGAACTGAGGAGCGAGCTGTTGAATACAATGGGAGGCAGCAATGGCGAGCATGGAGCGCATGTCGGCGAGTTGTACGCCGAGATGGGGCGCAATTGCGTGGATGACTGACGCATCGGAGGTGGTGGAGAGCGCTTGAAGTGCAGCCTGTTTTGTCTGCCAATGTGAGGAAGGGTTTTGTAAATGCTTGGTGTGACGACGGATGTGAAGCTGTGTGCGCTTCTTCTGGAGACGATCGGCGGCGGCAAGATGGGTGCGAAGAGCGGCGCGAGTGTCCGTGGCATGGGTGTGATGGGAAGTGGCCTCGTTGAGAAGACGTTGCCACTGACGCGTTTGCGGACGCGAGATTCGACTGGCCTTTGCCGGCGTGTCAAGCGCAAGAGCTGGTTGTACGCGCGGCGGAGTGGCGACCGGAGAGGCCATTTGTTGAGAGCGCTGTGGTAGGG
>JASCIV010000403.1:0-21107 GCA_030374735.1 Gracilaria caudata
GGGGGGGTAGGGAGGGGGCCGGATACAAAGAAAGCACACAAACTGGCGATGGGTGCGGAATGAAGGGGTTGTGTAAGGCTTGATGGGGACGGCGCGAGGGGCCGCAAGGCACGATGAATGTGCAGCGAAGACAGCGCGAGTGGAAGAGCCGTTGTCTGTTGTGTGTACTGTATGTTTTATTGAAATTGTGCGCGCTGCGACGTAATGAGTTACGTAACGCCGCGTGGGACGCCATCGCTGATCGCACACGGCGGCGCGATGCGAGTTTCGAGGCATGCACAGCAGCGCCGACGTGAATTCGGCGCGCTGTCGCCGTGTGGTGGCTGCGGCTTGCAATCAGTCAACAGGCGCGATGTCTGCAGCCGTCGAAGCGGTGAGCGCTGGCATAAGGAGAAATGACCTGGTAGCTGTGCACAAAACAAAACAAAACAAAACACCAGTTAGTTCCAAGATGCACAGCGGTGCAACTGCTTAGCGCAGGTCAGTCGGCGTCAACGCTGGCTTGAAATAATAGCGAAGACATCCCGAGCGTGAAATCATAGTCGATCAGTCGGGGAAAGAAGCATCACACCTACACGCCGCAGCGCGGAACAAAAGTGCGGCACGTACCATCAAAAAGCGCAACGATCATCACTTCACAACGGGCGGCGGCGGCACGTGCACCAGCGGCGTGCGGTAGCTCACATACGGCTTGAGCTCACACGCTTCCAGATCCGGCACCACGAACACGGGCACCTTGCGCTCGTATTGGACGACGTACGCGCCCTTGCGCGTGTGGCGGCCCATGGACTTGGCGCCGTAGCCCTTGTTGAAGAAGCGCGGGCCGTGCTTGGGGTGCAGACTGGCGTTGCCCTTGCGCGCGAGCCCGCGGCTGGCGCGCACGTACTTGCCGAGCGCGCGCGCGGTGGCGCGGAACGCGCCGCTCATCGCGCCTTGCGCGGCGTCACGGCTGCTGCTCGTCGCGTCGCGCCCCCCCGGCGAGCGCGCGATCGCACAGGCGATTGTGCGCGAGACCGGCGACGGCCCCGCCGTCGGCGCGCGCGCATATGACAAGCGCAATGTATTCCGCAAGCGGGCCGCGCCACACGTGGCACACGATGACAGCGCGCGCACGCTGTGAAGCGACAGCGCGTGTAAGGCGCGCACGGCGCGAAGCGCGCGGCACCGCCGCCGCCGCCGTCGCAGCGTGTGCACAGCCGAACACGTAGAGCGGCGCGGCGCGGAGCGCGGCGTCCGCCACCAGCGCGCACGCGCACGCGCGTGGGCGCTGGTGGCGGACGCCGCCCCTGCTGCCGCGCGCGCCGTGCGGGGCGCGGTGCGGCGGCAAGTGGCGCGCCCAATTGCGCGCGCTCAAAACGAACGCGCGGCTGCACCGCCTTGTACTTGAGCGCCTCACACCGCCGCCACGCCCGCCCGTCGCGCTCGCACCCGCTCGAGTCGTTTCCCACCGCGCGCGTCCCGCCGTCCGCTTACTGCCGCGCCGTTGCTGCCGTTCCCGCCGCCGTCGCCATCGCCATCGCCGTCGTCGTCGTCGTCGTCGTCGTCGTCGTCGCCGCCGCCGCTCCCGCCTGTGCACCGCGCGCCGCCCGCTGTCTGCTTGCGAACGCCGTCTCGATGGATAGCGTGGAGCTGGGGCTGGCCAAGTTGGCCGAGATTCGAGAGTGCGTGGACTCCATCGCGCTGGACGGCGCCAAGTTCTTCGACAAAGGTGAGTTGCGCGCGAATCCGTCCCGCCGCCCGTGACGCGCTCGCTAAAACAACAGAATGAATGTGCGAATGCGTGTTGCGCATGTGCGCGCCCAAAAAAAAATAAAAAAAGGCAATAAGGCGGCCGGAGTGAGGGCTCGTAAGGCTCTGCAGGATCTCAAGTCGCTGGCGCAGGAGCTGCGCGTGGCCATCCAGCGCTGCAAGACGGAGTCCGCGCACGCGCGCATGATGGAGCAGAACGCGCAGTACATGGAGCAGCACCCGTTCGACCTGCCGCCGCCCATGCATTCGATAGACAGCGCCGCCGCCGCCGCCGCCGCCGCCGCCGCCACCGCCATGCCGCCGGCCGCCACACATCTCACGCATCTGCCGCACGGCTCGGTGTGAGCGCGCGCGCGCCGTTTATTCGTATTTATGAGGTAGTGGGCGTGTTTGTATCTACGTAGTGAGCAAAATGAAGGCGCAGAGTTGCGCGCCAGTTTTTCTTGTTGTGTGTTATGTACACGCCGCCGCGGCGGCACAGTTAGTCCGAACCAAACAGCGCCACGCAGCGCGCGCGCAACAGCACTTCACGCCACCTGCGCCAGCATGTGCAGCGTGTGCGAGGACGGCACGCCGAAGCGCACCACGCCCCACAGCGCCAGCTGCACCAGCAGCACCAGCATCAGCACCACCGCCGCTTCCACCAGCGTCACCACCAGCGGGCTGTCGCGCCACACGCGGTACGACCGCACGCACAGCCGCCGCAGCCGCCACGTCGAGTGGCGCGACGCGCGCGCGCGCGCCGCGCGCTCGCGCGGCGGCTGCGACGGAGGCGGCGGAGGCGGCGGAGGCGGCGGCGACGGCGGCGGCGGCGACCACGGGCTGTCGCACAGCGGCTGCGACCACACGCTGTCGCACAGAAGCGGCGGACGATCGAGCATGGAGGCGGGGCGTCACGGGCGGGCGCGCAAACTCGCGACGAAGGCTGCAGACGCTGCACGGGACGCCGACGCGCACGGGGGGGGCGATGAGCGCGAGGAGGAGCTGCAGCGGCGCGCGCGCGCGGTGCGGGCGAGCGACAAACAGTGGTGACGGCTATACCGCGCGCGCACTGGCACGCCGCGCGCGCGCTCAGATTTGGCGCGCGCGGCGCGGGCCAATCGGCGCGCTTGTCGCGTGTGCAGTGCTGCAAATCGATTGGCGCGCGTGGTGTATCTCGGTTGTATCTTGTCGCAGCGTGGCCACGCGCGCCACGCGCGCCACGTGTGGCGGCTGCCCGATTTACGCTTTACGCTTCGTGTGCTCGCGTTCCCCCTTCCACGCTGTTGCGCCTCCGCTCTTCGCTCCATCTCTGCGCGGTGCGCGTGCTCATCGGTGCTTTGCTCATGGGCGGCGAGGACGACGTGCTGCGCCGCGCGCTGCAGTACCCGTACGAGCGCCCCGCGCACAGCTTCACGTTCGTCGACGGCGTGGTGCGCGCGTACCAGCGCGAGCCGCCGCCGTCGTCGTCGCGCACGCACGTGGTGCTGGCCATCGGCTCCAACGCCGCGCCGGAGCAGCTGTTGCGCAAGTTCGCCAACCACGCGCAAGCCGTGCACGTGGTGCGCGTGCAGCTGCACGGCATGGACGTGGTGTACGCCGCACTCGTGGCCGCGTACGGCAGCATCCCCGCCACCGTGGCCAAGAGCGCCGCCACCGTGTGCAGCGTGCACGCCACTCTGTTGCCGGATGCGCTGTTGCGCGTGCTGCACGACACGGAGCGCGGCTACTTTTTCTGCCGCCTGCGTCACGATTGCGGCGTCAAGGTGTTCGTGGAAGGGCGCGAACTGTCGCAGCCGGTGTACGCGTACGTTGCGAGAAACGGTCCGTTTTGTGTGGACGGCCAGCCGGTTGCGCTCGCCGAGATCGACGCGACGCAGCGCGCTTTCCGCCAGCTGTCGCAGACGCAGATCATGCACGCCGTGCGTCACCACGTGCGTGATGCGTTGCCGTTGGAGCAGTTCATTCTCGCCAACGTGAAGCACACGGAGCGTCGCCGCCACATAGAGCGCTGCCTCGCGTCGCGCGCGCAGCTCGAGGACTGTTGGCAACTGGTGCAGGACCTGGGCACGCCGTGAATCTTAAAAGCTGCGAATCTGCGCTGCATCGCCTTTGACATTTGCTCGCGCCGCATCTGTTTCACCGTGAAACTTTCACGCCATCAACGCGCGCGCGCGTGTGACGCGCAACCGCCCACGAGCGCACAATGAGCAGCCGCCAGCTGCGCCACGTGGCGCGGCAACCCCGCACGCACCGCTTCGCCGTCCAATCAGCGCCCGCTGCCGCGCTGCCATGGAGGCGTATGCGCACCGCTTCGCGCTTCTCGCCCCCATCGCGCACCGCCGAGCCGCTGTGTTTGCCAGCGCACGACAAACCTGTTCGTGCCCACCGTATTAAACCCTCCCCACGTTGCTCCTCCCCGTCGTCCGCGCGCCACATTTCAGCGCCGCGGTAGCTCCCAATCCACCACAGCTTCTCTCCCCTGCAGCTGGCTCCTGTGTGAGTCACTGAGCTCAGCACAACCTCAGCTGCGCAACTCGTCACCTAACGCGCCCTGTACCCCATTCCCGCTCATCCCACCATCCACGCCGCAGACCTCCCACCCCCAATGACTCTTCATGAAGACCGCTTACGAGAGATGCTCAAGCGTGCTGTGTCCTTTGACAACGTGTCTGCTTTTGCTTCCATTCCAAACGGCTCTCAAGCCTATGCCGATGGTGCTTCGGCCCTCACAAGCCCGCGCGCTCACGACTCGGCCGCTATAGCCACCAAGAAGTTATGCATCGTCATGGTCGGTCTTCCCGCGCGCGGAAAGACGCACATTGCGCGATGCCTCGAGCGCTACTTGAACTGGCTGGGATTCCCCGCTGCCGTTTTTAACGTGGGTAATTACCGACGTATGATTCTGGGCGCTACCCAGTCGGCCGATTTCTTCAACCCGGACAATGCTGAGGGACGGCGTGCGCGCATGGAATTGGCCATCGAATGCATGAATGATATGTTGGCATGGTTTAGCTGCGGGGGAACGGTTGGTATATACGACGCCACCAATTCAACGAAGAAGAGGCGGAAAATGGTCAAGGACCGCCTTGAAGCGGTTGGCGTTCGAGTGCTTTTCCTGGAGAGTCTTTGCACGGACCCTACCATCATCGAGAAGAATATTTTGGAGACCAAGCTTCATTCCCCAGATTACAAGGACAAGGACCCTGAGGAGGCGGTGTTGGACTTCAAGAAACGCATTCAGCAGTACGATAAAGCCAACGAGACTGTGGACGACAGTGAACAATGCTCCTACATCAAAGTCATCAACGTTGGTCGACAAATTATCCTCAATGACATTCAAGGTTTTGCCCAAGGGAAAATAGTCAGCTTCTTGCTTAACTCACACATCACCCCGAGAAGCATCTATTTAAGTCGACACGGCGAATCGGAGTGGAATGTCACCGGCCAACTTGGGGGAGATCCAGATCTCACCGTGCGAGGACGAAGCTATGCGGAACGCCTTGGTGTTTTCATAGACAGTGAATTTACGAAGAAGGGCAAGGAACTGCCCCTTGTGTGGACAAGCCAGCTCCGTCGCACTCGACGCACCGTGGAACATATTCCCACTATGAACCACTCGTGGCGCGCATTGAATGAGATTGATGCGGGCGTATGCGAGGGAATGACTTACCAGTCTATTGCGGAGCAAATGCCAGAAATCGCCAACGAGCGGAAGAAGGACAAACTTCGCTACAGATACCCAGGAGGCGAAAGTTATGTGGACGTGATTTACCGGCTCGAACCTTTAATACTGGAGCTTGAAAGACAAAGAGGACCGGTGTTAATTGTGGCTCACAACGCTGTCATTCGCGCCATCTATGCGTATTTCATGAGAATATCGCAGGAGGAATGTCCGTACATAAACATTCCGTTGCATTCGGTTTTCAAACTAACCACACGCGCGTATGGTGCGGAGGAGGAAGTTTTTCCGCTTGAGATTGAACATACCGATCAAAATCGAACACCGGAATCGGGGGCGAGTGATGATGGAGGGGAAGCACCTGTCAAGCACACGCAAAGTCCGCTGGAACCTCTGACGGAATCTCTTAAACTTGTCAGTGTCAATGGGCTCAAGTGATGCTGTCTTCGTTCTTGTGCTCCGGGGGGGAGGGGGTGGGGGGGAAGCTCAAGCTGTGCACAGTTTACTCTTAATATGGACATGTACGGCAATGTACGGCTTTGTCGCTGTGAATAAATATTTGGAAGCCAAGTTCATCATAGTCTCTCTCCTTGTGTCTATCTTCTCATTCGTTTTGTTGGTAAACTTCTACCCCATGCACTGCATCTGTCAAACACCCATTCCCCAATTCTCTTCAGGATTCATGTATTCATTGAGCTTTCGCGGTGGAAGTCCCAAAGCGATTGCAATGCAAGACCGGCCGACTATACTGTATACTTCGACCTCCTTTAGAAAGAACGCAGGCAACGTTGAATATTACGCTTCGCCAAAATGCAGGCCTCGATCGGGTCAGCGCTATTGGTAGCCGCCCCGTCGATCACCTTTGCTTTGGTCAATCTGTCGAAACCTCTGCGCCTAGTGATTTCCCAGTACGTAGCGGTTTATCGTTATCAACGCAGGTTTTCTCCAACTTGGCCCACTTTCATCATGCATGCAGTGGGGATTTTCAGCAAAACTTGTCTAAAACGGTGACAATAATTAGAGTAATCCAGGATCATCCTGCCATGATGGCCTTTTGGTACACACGAGGCCAAAATTTCCTTTGGAAAACAATTAAAATTGAGTATTAATTTGAAATTTTGAATCTGAAGCAGAAGCAAAACCGGGTTTTGAAGTTAGAACAAAGTAAAAACTATTCATACTTCTCGTCGGAGATAGAAGCGCAAACTCCGTCAAGTAAGAGCTATCCTCTAGTTCTTTAAAGTGAAGAAAGCTTTTCTTGATAAACATAAGCGCTTACAAAGTAAATTAAAAACAATATTTCATGGAGACTGCACGACCTTTAGAATATATGTAAACTGCATTTCACTCACATAATCATCTACCAAAGCCATGTCTGAACGTTAATACCTAAAAAGCCTTGTTCGCTGCTGTCATAATGAGGTTAAACTCATGCGGTAAATTGCAAAACCAAAAACATATAAAGAAATCAAAAGTGGCCTCATATGAGGCCAATTGAGTCAATTGAATTGACCTCAGATGAGGCCACTAGCATAAAGCATGTGCCCTAACACGGGTAGGACCTTCTCGTGTTGTTCAGGGGCCCGTTGACAAACGCTTCGCGGCGGGCTGCGCTGCCAGCGAAACCAATCCGATTTTTGGCGATTGCACCTATCTTTGTATTGCAAATTGCATCAATCTTGCAACCAATCGCGCTAATGCGAAGAGTTGCAATCGAGATTGCAATGGGCTTTTGCTGTGCAATCGGGATTGCATCATTTCTTTCGTTTGCAATCCTGATTGCGATTGCACACTCATTTACAATCCCGTTTGCAATGGAAACTGCTTTGCAAATACAAATGCCGTAGCAAAACCCTCCGCAATCACGATCAAAACAACACAATGTTTATTGTAAGTCTGTCACAGAGTGCTTGATGCATATGCTTCATGCTGTGTGATCGAGGACCCGTTGATTTTACTGTGGTACGATACTGTGAACGCCATCTTTTGATCGCAAAAACGACGGAGCCTTTAATTAGGTTACAGGTAGATCTCTCTCGTGAGGAAGGGTATGAACTGTCACTGCAATTGTCTCTTATGAATGGGGAAATGACATTCTCTGCTTTTCTATTGTTGCGGCTCAACACGACATGCGTATAGTCTTTCTTAATCATCAACATAAGATTGGTGGCGCTTTCGCACCGCACAACATTTTGTTTCACGTGCTGTACAAGGGTAAGAAGAAGCCGGGTGTAATCAGGAACTGCCATCAAAATCTCTGCTCTACAAGCGGTTAGACTTATCGACAAAAGCGGGTTTGTCTATCGCCAATAGTCGTTGCGATGTTGTTCTTTGCTGCCTTGGTAGACCACAGGGCCTGTAGTACAGGCACTACTCTGTTTCTCAGTCTGATGCAGAACGATAAATGTTACTAGCTTTCTTCGCCACGGCTCGCCCGGAGCAAACGCCCTACGCAATGCAGGTTATGTACATCGCGACAGAGCCCACCTAAAACACAAACGAAATGCTTCGTTCGTTCGCTCACCCATAATGTTTACGAAGGGTACCTATATAGTTGAGACGGAGCTGATTGAATCTCATCGAAAATAGAGGGAGCGGTAAGATATCACTTGCTCACAGCAGTGAGCCAGCTGCGAAAAAAAAAAAAAAATGAGGCTCTCTTGCTATACATAGATATAAGTTACCGAAGCTACATAAAACGGAAAACCACGATTGCTTCCGAAAAAGGAGACCTTGATAATACTGTACAGGCAGGCTCAAGAGCTCAACAAGAACATTCGAAAATGGACGCAAAACCCGCAGCCTACGTCTGCGGCGTAGAACAATCGTCCAGCTGCTTTGCAAGGTATACTTTTGACCCTCAACTAAAATTTTGGCGGTAATGTTCTTCTCCGGATGCGAATTCTTCCAGCGATATTGTACAGGAGGATGTAATGAGCGTGTTCCCGCGCGTTCGAAAAGAATACGCAGCAGAATTTGAAACAAGCATCATAAAAGAGTTACGACACGTAAGTTAGAGAGTACGTGAAGGCAGAGCCGTGATTGTGGTCGGAGATAGGCTGTCCAAGCGTCGCCGGCTACCTGATCCGACGGGGGACCCATGGACGTTTCGACGCCCTTCTGATGCAGAGAACGATGCCTGGTTTGTTGGCACAGATGTACTATTCGTGACCGTGGGATGATCAGTTTCGGAAGCATTTTGATGTTGTTGTTGCTCTGCATTCGATGGGGGCGCAATGGTGGAACTGTGAGATTGCAATTGATGTGCTTGTTCTGGCTCAGGTTGAGCTTCTTGTACTTGTTGCCGCCGTTGTGTTTGGGCCTCGGGTGGGGCACAGAGACGGAGTTTGTTGAGGATGAGGTCTCGAACTTCGAAAACAGCGTTATTCGCTTCCATGCAGTGAATAGCTTCCCTCATTTGGGAGATTTGCGCCTGAGTTACGGCAGCAGCCTGTTGGCAGGAATGCACAATTGACGCGATGCCGTTGGAACGGACCCAATGCAGCACGTCCTGTTCTTGCTTCATGACTCTAGCATCGCTGTCACCAGTGATGAGAATCAAAGGCAGACCACTAACAAAAGCCTCGGAAACAACGCCGGGTCCCGGCTTTCCGATGAGAACATCAGATACCTGCATCAAGAGGGGAATCTGATTGGTGAATCCCGTGATGCAAAGCGAGGCACTGGATCGAACTCGCTTCCATCGCGTGAGACGTTCCAAAAGAGCGGTGTTGCTAGCGCACACAGCTATAACGTTTACTCCATGTGGTGGAGGTCGAGATAACAGGCGGGTGACCAGCTCCATGACGGTGTCGGTTGGTGGCGAACCGCCGAACAGAATAAGCACGGTGGGGTAAAGCTGATGTAAATTGAGGCGAGCGAGTTCTTGTTTGCGCGCAGCTGACGAGAGACGGTTGTAGAAGCGAGGGTGAACGACCATGCCGGAGGTTCTGGTGACGCACATGGACGGGGATGGAACTTGTGGTGGTTGAAACGATTGCGCAAGCGCCTGCGCGTACGCAATTTGGGTGCCTGCGACGATGTGTTGTCGAGGATGCTGTATCCACGGGTGGGTGTAGGTGTGCGAAAAATCGGTGAGCACGGTGATGAGGTGGACGTGGGGCGGAAGAGACTCGGCAAAGATGGCATTGAGCATGGGGACGAAGGACACGACGCATTGCAGACGCTGAAACTGCGCCCAGTAGGCGCGGAAGTTGGCGCGCAGCGGACCGATGGCCAAGGGCCAGAAGAACTGCACGGCGGAGTGGAAGAGTTCGATGGCGGAGACGGCATTGTGCGAAAGCAGGACGTTGTACAGCCAGTCGCCGGGGGCGGCGCCGGCTCGCGCCGACGCATCGGCCATCTGCACGCGAATGGCGCCGGAGGCGATGGCGGAGGAGGCGTCGAGCGCGGTGCGGACGGCTCGGGCGGAGGCCTTGTGGCCGCCGCCGCCGGCGCCGTACAGCAGCAGCACCAGGGGCGCGGGGGAGGGGGAGGGAGGCGCGGCGGCGGCACGCTGGCTCATGGTGGCGCTTGGAGAGGAGTCGGGCATCATGGCGCGCCAGCGCGACGAGGGCTTGCTCGTTGGCTGGCTCGCGCCCTTAAAGTTGAAGTCATCGGAGTGCTCGCGGGACGGGCGGGAGGACAGCTGTTTACAGCCCATCGCATGGTGGCACCGTGCCGTGCGCGCGCCGTTGCTTTGCATCTTCATCTTCTTGGATTCGGTGCAAGTCGATTCGTTGCAAGGCGCGTGTCAGAGCGCGCACGCGCTGCATCAACACTGTTGATTCAACAGACAAATCTTGTTTTGGGTTTTTGGAGCAAAAATTTTGCCGCTGCGCGTGCCAGTGGCAGCAAGCCACGTGGATTGCAGCTCCGCGGAGTGCCACATCACACATGGGCGGATGACTTGCGAGCTCGTCGCGCAACCTCCTCTCATGAGAACCCGTCTCAAGTGCTGAGCAGAAAGACGCGCTTCCCCCGCCGTGCTCGCCATGCTCAACGCGCATCAGACGCTGCCCGCGGGCACGCTCGACGCGCTGGCGAACGCGTGGCTGCGCGAGGACTGCCCCTCCTTCGATCCAGCCGCCGTCAGTCTGCCCGCCGCCTCACTGTCCGCCGTGCTGTACGCCAAGTCGCGCCTGCTGCTCGCCGGCGCGCCCTTCTTTGACGCCGTCTTCCGAGCCGTCGGCTGCCGTGTGGAGTGGATCCAGTCCGACGGCTCGCTCATCCAGCCCACTGGTAAGCAGCCCGTCGCCAAAGTGCACGGCCCGGCGCCCGAGTTGCTGCGCGCTGAGCGAGTCGCGCTCAATGCCTTGGCCGAGGCCTGCGGCGTTGCCACCGCCGCCCATGACGCCGTCAAGCTCGTTCGCAGCGCCGCCTGGAATGGGCGTCTCGCCATGACCCGAAAAACGCCCCCCGGTCTGCGGATGCTGCACAAGTACGCAGCCACAGTCGGCGGCATGGATCCCCACCGTTTCGACCTCACCACGCCCATGTTGAAGGATAACCACCTCAAGGCTGCTGGCAGCATAGCTGCAGCTGTTTCTGCCGTCAAGCTCGTGGCTGGCTTCACTGCCAAGGTTGATGTCGAAGTTTCCACCTTGTCACAGGCTGTTTCCGCATGCGAGGCCGGCGCAGACATTATCATGCTGGATAATTTTACTCCACAGCGCATTAAGGACACCGTGCCCGTCGTCAGACGTCAGTTCCCGAATGTCACCATCGAGGTCAGCGGCGGAATAACGCCGCACACTTTGACCGACTATCTTATAGATGGTGTTGATATAATCAGCTTTTCCATCGGCAAGTACGCCCCGGCTGTTGATCTCAGCCTCAAAATTGAAGGGGACTGAAGACGCACCCCCGTCTGTCCAAATAGCGTGGTGCCATGGGCCTCAAAGCGTGCGCCTAATTCGCTCCCAAGTCGAGGTCCAACCTGTTCCAAGGCTTGTTGTCCGTCCCCTGTGAGTCGTGTCTGCCACCCGGTCCTCCAGTCCTGCATCATCGTCTCCTCTCTGTGAGTACACTTTGAATCTTCGCTAAGCGCGCTTCCACTTGTCGAGTGTTGACCGAAAGCCTGTTGAGTCCGATTCGTCACTCAGTTCGAACAAGAGTGGTGCTCAACGCCGCCTGTTGCGCGGTCATGTTGCCCTTGTGACACGATTGTCATCGCCCACACCTGCTTAGAGCATGCCTCCACGAATAAACGCGGCATGTGAAAGCCTACCGCTGCGGCTTCCTGTTTCTGTATCTCTGTCCTTGGGATTTATATGTGGATGTGCACCGCGTATTGGTCTGTATGGTCGTATAAACAGTCAGCAGTTTTAATGACGTTAGTGTTGCACTCAAATTTCTTCCTAACATGTACATATTGTACAGATCGTTCCGTGTCCATATTCTTTCCTTCACAGCTCTGAAACATCCAGCCCTTCAAACAGCTTCAGCTCCCGCTTGATGTAGTTCACTAAGGTTTGATATCTGCCCGCAACCAATTTCCCCATGGAACTTCCCTTACCCCGTTTCAAGCTTATCATATTTCGAACTTTCTTCAGAACCTCGCCTAGAAACTGCCCCTCACAAACGTTTGCCACCTTCATTTCATGCATGCGAACAGCGCAATTCGCGACATCCAACATCAACAACACCCGCTCTGCAGCGCTTACGCAACACTCCGCTGCCTCTTGGGCTTTTGCAAGCCATGCCAATCCGCTTGCTCCCATCCAAGAACCCACTATTTTCGCGCACTGACAGAGAAGTATGCACTGATCTGACCTTGTAAGAGCTCGTGTTGCGTGTTTCATAGCTCTAGTCGCCAGTGCCTCGAAAGAGTCCCTCGGTAGGGCATCTCGAACAAGTCCAAGCGTGATGATGATATGCTGCAGTGCTATATGTTGGTCCCTTGAGGAAGTGATGTGATCTTCGTAGGCAACGAAACCGCTTGAAATGTTATCGTACACAAATCTACTCCCTCCAACAAGACTGGCCGCAGTTCCGGCCACATGCAATCGCAATCGCAAAGCTAGCAGTGCCGACCAATCCGGAAGCAGTTCGATGCTTTCTGCTGCAAACCCAAGTATCTTTTCAACGAGCTTCTCAGTGTCAGCACTTTCCCAGCACCTCAGCGCCAATCGCAGTGATGCGAAGATTAGTGACGGTAATGTGATAGAAATTCGCTTCCCACCACCACGAACTAGTTCTTGCCGCAAAACCGTATAGAGCGCCAGTGCTTTCCCAATATCTTCGTCGTGGCACAAATAAACAATGCGCGCCACTAACTCTTGATTGCTCTGGAATTGTTCTTCATCTTCTTCGACCGCCGAACCGAACTCGGGCACACGTGATTGTGTTGATTCTCGCTGCACTGTACCTGTATGGCTCACCGGCATAAGAGCTAACAAGTACTTATGATGATGCGTTAACGAAGTCACATCAAACCTCTGGTACACTCCTTCCCCACTTCCATTTTCATCGGTTTCATCCCGAAGTGCCCGTCTCTCCAAAACGAGCGGGGTCAGATATCTAAACAATTTTTGTAACGTACTGACATCATCGATGCATTTCGAATACCCGCCTGCTGAGAGAAGCAATCGAGCGGCTAAAGCCTTCTGGTTCTCATAGCTTAGAAAGTCCTGAAGAACGACAAAGTTTTCCAATTTAAGTACGGAACCAACACTTCTGAAGCTATCCAGGGGCTTCGTCAATACCTGTAACGCTAGCCTTTCATCCACTGGGATTAGCGGCTTATAGGAATTAGGAGCCTTCCGATAGGACTTTGACTTTTTTCCATGATCAAAGCTAGATCCCAAGAACTTTTGCATGTCTTGAACCGTGAAACTCAAAATGTCGTCCACATAATCAGTGCGATCAGGTTCTGCGCAAAGCGTAAAATTCATAAGCTCTACATGTATTCGAAGGCGATCCGTCAGACTTAGGCTCGAACCCTGATGCTTCACGACGGATGGTAATTTGTCTCTGAAAACGTGAAATGCGTTCGCTTGAACAGCAGCAGTCTTCGCTTCCTCCGAGCTCGATACGAAACGCGTCAATCTCTGGATGATAGATGACAAAATGATGCGCATGTTCACACCCTTTCTCAAATCTCGACACATGGACATAAAGGCCTCTAGAGTTTGAAGATGGAAATCATCTGGGAACACTTGGGCAAGACAATCAGCAAGGTACTCTTGAGCGATTGAGTCGTTGCATTTCACAATTTGTTCTACAACAGCAGGAAGAATTTCTGCTCGATACAGCTGCAGATTGGAACCAACTAACCTTCCAAGAGTGGCAATGTTGCTGCCCACAAGAATTCGTAATTCGAGACGTTCCTTCTCGAGCAACTCAATATCTCGCGCTGATACTTCTCGCTCCATTCGCACCCATAGACGATTCATTTCAGTGAAATTGCGAATGACAAAGCTTATGCTGTCGTGCACGTTGCCCGCATTAACATCTTCATCATCCCTTTCTTCCCCTGGTTTTGAGTCTGGTAACTTATCTTTCATCATCTGAGAAAGGTAGGCTCTCAGAAATAGCCCCCTCTGCGGATGTTGTACGCCCGCGCACATTTCGACAAGGTCCTCCAAAACATCTTTTGCAGCTGCTTGTTGACTTTTGATGTAAACACTACCCGCTGTGATGAGCAAGTAAAGCCTTGGAAGCACGAGCGGAGTTTCTTGCACTCGTTCGTACAACTCTAAAACAGGTGCCCCTCGTCTGGCAGACTCCATCGCATAATTCTCCAATACTCGCAATTCTGCTCCAACAGAAAGATAGACATCATAATAGAGCTTTGGTGATAGCTCTGACGCCGCAGTTGAACGAAGCTCTGCAGCGACATCGGCTGCAATTTTGACGGCCTCATCCAAACGATCTGCATCCAAGGCTCGACGTAGCCGCTGCGCATGAAGACGCACGCTCGCGATTGACTCTCTAAGGTATCGACCTTCCCGACCTTCGTCGGTATCAGAAAGGGAGGAATGCGATGGGGGCATGGCTAGGGATGCATTTGGAGACAGCGAAATGCTACGAAGCGGAGCGAAATTCGCTCTTGGAAGCAGTTCTGCAAGGATAGCTTCATAGGTAGCGGCACATCGATGCGAGAGGGGCAAATCGCGTACAAGGGTACAAGGGTACAGGAGCGCCCATCGGGCCAATTTCCTGCGAAAAAAACTGTTTAAGAAAAGTGATGCTACTGTTCGACGCAGCCATTTCACAGCTTTTCGCAGGTCTCTACGCGTATGAACTGCATCTCAAAGCTAGACGAGGGTTAGTCACCGAAAGGGTGGACACCTTAACTGAAACCTAGGCGAGAAAATGAAAAGGGCTCGGTGGAAGACCTTTCTGTGTGACTCAATGAATTGCTGAAACCGGGTGGCGTATGTTCATTTGAAAGGTTCACAAAATGCTATGCATGGCTAAAGGAACCCTCGCGGCTTGGTATTCACATGAACATAAAGGCACAGGTCATAGCCCGTTACCATGAATGTCCTCTAGCTTGTGTACAACGTAGAATAAATCGTAATAGATCCTCCAGTGAGGTTGGGCTTATATCTGAGGCGCTTTGCTTCGGTCAAGGAGAAGAAGCTGTCGGTACACGCGTATTAAACTCAAATCCAACACGCGTCCTGGACCGTTTCGCGAACTGCCACCTCTTCATTTCATCCTCAATTTCATCTTCCCGACTCGTGTTCTTAAACTTCGTCTTCTCGGCCTTGATCTTCTTGGCCTCCATTCCGTTGACCTCCTCCTGAAGGACCCGGGTGTCGTTGTGCTAGAGCTAGTTCAGATGTAACCCCAATGTCAAGCAACATTTGGGCCACGTCCACACTTTCCCAATAATACTGATGCGCCTTCACTGCCCCCCAGCTTGCCATCACATCAAATGGAGCAACAGCCACACCGTCCTGCAGTTCAAAATCCATGCGACCTGAAAGTAAAACTTCGTGGCCGCCAGCTTCCAACTCCTTTTCATCTTTGTCCTCCATGTCTGTAGGGGCCACGACGTATCCACTATGCCTCCATGAATCACTTGGCGAATCTTCATGAGGAGAACTCCGTCTTCTGTCATTCCCGAGAAATGAGAACAAACTATCAATGCCGTTTCGCTCACCGGCACTCTCTCCGTCATTATTATCAGCCCTGTCCTGATCAGTGGCAAAACCGAATGACCACAAGTTGTAAACCACATCATCCCAGAACAAACCGACATCATCCCAGAATGTTCTCTTTTGAGGAGCCACTTTGACAGCTTTCTCAACTTTTTCGCCCTCGTTCATAAACGGTTCAAGGCGAAACGCAACTGGATCCATGGGATGAAATATATTGAAGAACCTTATGTTTTGACGTGCTTTTCGTATTGTAGCCAAGGCAGACTGTTGCTCACCAGGTGCCAAAACGGAGTATGCAGCAATCGGACAGCCCAGGAACACAACAGCATCAAGCGATATATCAAAAAAGGAGCTTGCGAGCATCTCGGTGACAATCATAGCACTGATGGAATGTGCAACTACTGAAACTCTGCCAGAGAAGTTGGGTCTGTTCCGTCTGACCGCCGACAATTGCTCGTTGATTTGATGTGAAACCAGTTTTGCTATGGAGGTACGCCAAAACTGCGAGGACATCATAAGTACATCTCCAAGACTTTCAGCCACAGCCATTCGCACGGCGCTAGCGGCTGGTCCGCCAGATGGCTCCGCAATTCTGACTTTTGTTTGCCATGTTTCGAACGCAGGTTGATGCCATTCGACCGGCAAGAAAATAGCAGATGGAGGCGGTTGGGTTGTGCTGCTACGACGGGAGGATTTTTGAAGTCGTTCACTGACCAGGCGATAATTGCTTTCGAGGTATAGAAGACAGGTCTCTAGAGAAGATAACCACGGTTGATGGTTTACGTACGGGTCGCCCGCTCCGTGTATTACAATGAATAAATGGTCAAGTGGATCGAGAGAGAATTTGAGCGAGGAGTCTAAACCCGGTAATCCTTCGTTGCGAGGCATTGCAGTGTGCTTGGGAAGCAGAGCTGTTTTGTATGTCGGAGGAGTTAAACAGTGCCAGTGTGCTGCTCGTGCTAGAGGTTGCAATGGTTGAAATTACACACACTATGAAAATTGCCGCTCGGACGCGCCGTGGAACGAAGTCTAAAGGTACGAACGCTGCGGGGAGGGGGTGACTGTGAATAATTCACAGCTCTGGATGGTGAAGACTGTGGACGACTGCAGTAAATCGTTGCTCTAATAGCTGGTCACCAAAGGCAGCACAAACAGCGTGGGGACCATTTCAATCACGGCCCCGAAGGAAAGCGGTTGCAGACGCAGTAGCGGGAGGGGGCTTTACAAAAAACGGCGTAGCCGGTGGTAGGTTGCGTGGATGAGCGCCAAAAAGTTGTGTTCCAGTTGTCCTTGTAGTACTCGTAGACGCTCGCAACGGAGCGAGTGATGAGCGCAGCAAACGGCTCGATGGTCTGGGGCGGAGCTGAAGGACAACATGCCAACGGCGGTGGCGGTGCTGTCGGTGGCGGTGCTGTCGGTGGCGGTGCGGTAGATGGCGGTGGTGGCACTGTCGATCGCTGAAAATGGTGCGTTCTAACCGAAAATCAAAGTTTGATCGCTTTTGCCTTTGCCCACGGCGCATGTTCGCGTTGCCTTTCGGCAAAGTGTCAAGCCTTGAAGATGGCAGATGCGAATGGCGCCCCGCTTGATGAGAACGCGCGGTCGCAAGATGCGCCGAGACGCTACTAATTTTACAAAGCGGCGGATAAACAACACACATATATTGCAGATTGGAAGGTGGTCGGCGACGCGAGCGCCACGCGGGGCAGCTAACTAAGAATCCTTCTTCGATGACGAGGAGGCAGCGTGTGAATGCGGCGCACGCCTTCTGGCCGTGGGTCGGGCACTGGGACTGCTTTCATGTGGCGCGCGTAACACGAGCGAATCATCCTGCACGCGCGAATATGTGCGAGAGGAGGGCGGTGGTGGCGACACGAGGTCATTGTAAAGCTGTGAAACATGGTTGGCAGCAACTCGTCCGGCGTTGGTGACAGAGTCTACGATGGGACGAACAGCGTTGGATACGTCCTGCATGGAAGGCAGGGCAAACGGAGATTGTGCAGACTGTTCAGCTCGTGGCGCAAAATTAGAAGTTGGAGGCAACTGAGCGTTCTCCTCCTCCTGCAGACGGCGAGCAAGCGCCTCATCGTGCGCCTCCTGCAGACGACGGGTAGCAGGGTCGATGGTAGGCTCGCCTTGCAGGAGGAAATCGACAGTTCGTTCCACAGAGTTGTTGTTTGCCTCAAGCGCGGCTTGTAGCGCGGCGCGGTCCTTGTCTGGAAACATTGCTCGTAGAGAGTCCATGGTGAGAGAAACACGGCGTTGACAGCGACGGGAGCTCGCGCGACGACGGAAACGCTGATGGTGCGCGCTTTACGGCGTTTGACGAACGGCGGTTGATCGACTGTTCAGGAGAGAGTATACTTCGCACACCTTCTGACTTCGTCGAAAGTGCTGCGCATCACTACGTCAGACGCATGCCGCAGCTGACGAGGCGCTCTACGCCGGCACACACAGTGGAGGCGACCACGTACAAATACTTGTCCACGCGGACAACCGCGGCGGATACTGGCGCATGCTTACGCTTACTAGCGGCTACCAAAGTTGGTTGCCGTGGGTAGCGCGGGCGCCTTCTCGGCAGGCGTTGTTTGTCACGCCGTGCGACGTGTCGTGCGCCATACCTGTAGCGCGTCGCATGTGTCACGCACCAGAGCGCCATTAGATATCAAATCTCCTCCACAAGCATCCAAAGCATCCAGATGTCGAGGCGGTCAACGCGGGCTGCGCAGCACGGGCAGCCATCGACATGATGATGATGATGATGGCGATGGCGCTTCCAAGCGATGGAACGAGCGCGCCGACCGATGGAACGCGCGATTCAATCTTGTCCAGCTCAACACTACGCGCCGCAGCACGCGCCGCTTGTCCGTTCGCCGTGGCCGCGCGTCACGCCGCGCAGCGAGTGTGGCAGATTGCGTCGTTATGACTTGTGAAACGGAAGCTGCATCAACACCACGCGGTAAGCGCTACTAGCGCTCTTATTGCTCGCTCCTTACCCGCCAAGCACTGTCCTTTCGTCTTCATCGACCAAGTCACTCTCCCTTTCCCCGCCCATCATCCTCACCCCGTTCGTTTCTCCCCGCTCAGCTTGGTTCACCCTCTCCAGTATCGCTGATTCTTCCTCCTTCGCCGCGTGCCTTTCGTCCCTCGTTTCGCCTCGCCATGCCCTTTGCGCGTGTTGTTTTGTTAGCTCCCGCTTTGCTCGCGGCCTTTGTTGCCGTTGGTGCGTTGCGGGTTCAACCGGTGGCCGTTCCGATTTTCACCTCGCATGATACTCCGAGCATGCGACCTTTCGCCCGTTCTGGCTCCGAGCCGCCCAACCCAACCACCGTGACCTCATGCGGCCAATGGATACCGATCTACGAGCGCCACTGGCAGAAGTATCCAGACTGTCATGGCGGAAAGACCAATCGTCAGTGTTGTCAACTCTATGATCTTATGGATAAGTCCATCCGTATATTCAGGCAGCAGCTCAAATGTGAGGTAACCAACTTGGCCTTCTACCAGAAGAAGTACTCTACCTTTTGCGTCAACGGTGGATCCACCGCTACCCACACTTCCACCTCCGCTGGCACCGTCACCACTTCAACCTCTACTGAAACCGCTTCCATTACCTTGAGACCGCCTGTTGCAGTTGGCGGCTCGCATGGAACCGGAAAAATCACCATCTTGGAGGAGGAGGTAACCACACATACCGGTCAAGTGTGTACCTCCGGCAATTGCTGTACCGGTCAGAGCTGTTACTGTTCGACATGTACTGGAACCACTACCACCACTACCACCACATGTACTTCCACAAGCTGCGGATGCGTTGGTTCACATTGTACCAAACCCTGTCAGGGCGTTCATTGTCCCACCCCATGTACTGGTGCGCACTGTAATACTGGCTGCGTCGGCACAAACTGCAATGTCGTCCAACAGCCGCAACAACAACCGGTACAGCCCACAACTACAGTCCCCAATGTATGTCAAGTTGGTGTCAACTGTGCTGGCGTTTGCGTCAACAATCAGTGTGTAGGTGTAACTCAGAACAATAACGATGATGGAAACGTTTGCTTCCATCCGCAAAGCACTGTTCAGTTGGCGTCCGGCGAAATCAAACCGATGCACAAGCTTAATGTTGATGATCATGTACACGTTGGTTTTGGAAAGTACAGCCGTGTTTTCATGTTTACACATAGAGACGCATTTATTCCAGCAGCATTCATGAACGTGACGGTGCAAAGTGGCGAGTCCATCATGCTCACACCTTCTCACTTCATTTACTTGCAGCAGGGTCTTATGCAGGCTGCTCACATCAAGCAGGGTACTCGTATTCAGATGCATGACGGTCGGTACGAGACTGTTGTGTATTCTAAGCGTGTTCATAGTTTCGGCTTGTACAACCCACAAACCATGCATGGTGATATTGCTGTGTCTGGCTTCCGTGCTTCGACGTATACCACAACAATTCCGTCAGGAACTGCGCATGCATTGCTTGCGCCGCTGAGAGCGCTTTATCGGATATGCGGAGCTCATATTTCTACCGTTTTCTGAGAAGCTGAAGTCGCTGAGATGTAAATCAGTTGAATCGTGCCATTGTTCTGAATTTATTCGCACTCTGTCACGTTTCCTTCGGCCCTCAAGGATTTCCACTAATCGGACAAAGTCACCGCACTAACTGACGGTTGTGGTGGGTTAAAGTGCGGTCGATGTAGGCAAGGGGGATGCCCTTCACATTCACGAGATGTATACGGAGAATACAGCCTGCATGAAGCTCAATGCACGTGGTACTAGGCGTTGGTGGTGGCAATTACACTTTCAATCGCTTCTCTGTCCACACTCTAGATAAACCTCCCATGCGCACCGATCAGGGAATCACGCTGATGGCAATGAACACATTTTTTGTTATTGGCGCGACATATAACGCAATCGTCACTTGACGAATGCGTGATGGCGGTCTCGGTAGAGCTGGATGTCAGTTTTGAGTTGGAAGTGTGCATTATATATACTAGTGCCTACCTTCGTTCATACAGAGCAAAGATTTGTTCTCTACGCTTGTCCAGTGGTCATGTCTGAATTCAGGTAGTTTAAAAGGTGCGTATCATACCAGCGGTTTTATTCGAGTAAAGCGGTTGTATCTCTGTTGCACACGTGCATGCCCCCTCACGGAATATACGAAGGTATTGGCAGTCTAGTGTATGACTCTGACGAAAATGCGCCTGCGCAAAACTAGGTCCTGAATTGTTCGCATCGCATGAACTGGTTGCTTCACAGCGTAATTCTGTTACTGTCCAAACAGAGAGAGATGCCGAAAAATGATTAGTGCTAAGAGATAACTCGATTAGAACTTTCTAGCTAGGTGATACTGGCCTGGCCACTACTGAATCTCTTCCTATCGATTCTAAAGTTTACCCGCCTTTGTTTTCACGAAAAAAAGATGTTTGAGATGGCGGCAAGACCCGCCGACACGGAGCTCGTCCACAGCAACTCCACAAAGTTCTGAACTTGTCGGCTTCTTCTTCTTCTTCTTTATTGTGGAAGTTGTGTTCTAATTCCTAACACAACCAAGCAGCACCTAAAGGTACTTCTCTCTCCTTAAAAAG
>JASCIV010000404.1:0-21057 GCA_030374735.1 Gracilaria caudata
GGTGGGGGTGGTGGGAAGGGGGGGCGGATGCTGCGCGGCACAAGCGGCGGATGCGTCGGCGTTCGAAATGAGGCGACACGAAATGGAAGCTGCGCGTTTTGTTTGGGCGCGCGTGGCAAGCTACAGTACTGCAAAACGCAGCCAAATTGATTTGATGGTGTGCGTGCGCGCGCGCTCGGGGCGGATGCACGGAGCGGCACACGGCCGCAAAAAGCGCAACGGCGCGGCGTCAGTCGTGCTGACGCGACGGAGGCGCGGCGCTGCCGACGCGCAACGGCAGCGACAGGGTTTGCAGCTGTTTGGCGGCGACTGCTTTCGCACGCGCAGCGAAGGTAACGCTCAACAGCGCAACACTACGCGGACGACCCGGGTGCGCGCGACGAAGGGTTTTGCGGCGAACCGCCGCAGCAGCGCGTCGAGTGGACTCTCACAACACACAGCTGCTGTGTAGCACGCCGCGCGAAAGGCGGACAGTCTGTCCCTCTCCTACACAACTCGCGGCCGTTTTTTGCGCGCGTGTGGTGGCCGTTGCGGCTGCGCGCGCGCGTGCGGTGAGCGCGAACAGTCGCTCGAGCTGTGAGGTGCAGTGCAACACGCGCGCTGGCGGCGCTGGCGGCGCCCCGCGCACACACCGCATCATGCATGCGGATAGACAGGCGGCGCAATTCAGCGATGCGCGCATTGCGCGCATTGCGCGCACGCGCGCTACGTAGAGCGCCGCGCGTTGGCGCTGCTGTGCTGCTTGCTGATTACACGCATTGCTTGGCGGCGTGGCGGCGCTGGCAGTGCTCCTCCTTCGCGCTCCAATCGCGCCGTTACGCCGCTCCTTTTTCAAAGGTGCTCGCGATGATCGTGGCACCATCATCATGATCATCGTGCGTGCCGCATTGGTGCTGTCATTTCAAAACGCGCGTCGCGCGAGAGCATGACGCTAGTAGCAGCTTGCTATCCGTGGCGTGCAGCTGCTGCCGCCTCAGCGAGACCGGCTGCCGCCGCCTCAGCGAGACCGGCTGCTGCCGCCGTCGTCTCATGCGCCCACTCTCGATGCCCGTTGCGCGCGCACATGTCGTGTATCTACCCTTCGGTACGTGCTAAAAAAGCGCGTCAACCGTGTCCGCACGTTGCTCCGTCTTCCAAGCCACACGTCGGGCGTTGGCTCAATTTCGATACGTGCTCGTCGATACCGAAACGCCCGCTCAACAGCCCTCCCCGACGGTCCTCCCCCGTCCACGCCTCATCATTCATTCATTCATTTATGTATCAGCTACAGCGTACATACATACACCAGTTAGTACCAAAAAAAAAAAAACACTAACCCTCCAGTTCCTGCGCTTTTGTACACGTTCCCCAAGTCTACACCCGCAAACTCTGAACCGCTCCAATCAAACGTTCGCCCGAGTAGTTCACTCTCTGCCGCACATCTCTGCACGGGGGAATCAACATCAACTTCTTCATGGGCAGCAGCACCAAACCCGCCCTCTCCCTCTTGATCAGATACTGCATAAAGTCCTCGTACGGCGCTTTATCCATCTCGTTCAACGGCTCCAGATAAAAGTAAGTACAGTTGGCGCTGAGAAACATGGGCAGATACATGATGTCAAACCTGCGTTTCACAATCAACACGTCCGGCACCTCCGCATACGGCCCCTTGATCAGGTGAGCAATCATGTTGAACAAAAAACGCCCTGATTTGTGCACCGGCACAACCCACCGCGGTCGGTTTTGCAGCGTGCGAAACACGTGACGCCACGCGATGGGGTTCACTGGCTCGCAACACGCCAACACTGGCCACGCCGTGCGTTCCGTGCGCAGACTGGGCGCATGTTTGAAGCAATGTTTGCGCCACAGACTGTGATGCGCCGCCATTTCGTTCCATCTTCTGCTCACCTGTCGACAGCTTTCAAGCTCTGCCGCCGTCAGGTAGCTCAAGATTTGACGCATCACGCAGTCTGGTAGACTGTCCACTGTGAACGTGCGCGGCGTGTCAATCTCCATGGCGTCCATTTTGCTGTTCTTGGCGCAAGCTGGAGGCGTTGCGTTCGCTGGCGTGAAGGTGGCGAAGCGCAAGCACTGCGCGCACCACGACGGCACCACGTCGCAAGCGCGCTTGCACTTGAACACGACAGTGCCGTTTGCAACGCGCCACTGCAACAGCCACACGCCTCGAATGCGTCCGCGAACGGTGCGCACATCGGGGAGAGAGCTCGCCGTGTGTACAACGTCCGCTGCGCTTGCAATTGATTTGGGTCGCAGTGCCTTCCAAACCCGACAGCATTCTGCCGTCGTTTCTGTGCTTCACGCGTTGCAGCCCCAAATTATCTGTCGCTGCCGAACAGTCATTGCTGTACAGCCTCCCGTGTACGCTGCTGCTCGCCGTGTTTCCACAAATTCGTAGCAGCGCCGCGCCGCGTTGAGGCATCGCTCGTATTTTGTTTTTGGCGGGAGAGCGCCGCTTCACCGAAACGATGCGCTTGTTGTGTGCGAAGTGCAACCGCTGCACCCGGCCTGTTCGGTTACCAATCTTCGTTGGGCACACATTGTCTACCTTGTTGTATCCAGCTCCTTGAAGCTGGCAGCTGGCGGATCGCACGTCATTTCTTGCGCATTCTCTCTCAATTGCTAAAGCGTTTTGGCAACCATGGCAGACCCACAAGTCATGGACGTTGAGCCAGTCAGGCCGGCAACCTCTGCTGCTTCAGAACAACCGTCAAAGGCAAAATCCTCGCAATCGCTCATGTGGATAGAGAAGTATCGCCCACAAAAGCTGTCCGATTTGCTCTCCCATCAGCAGATCATTACTACTCTGAAGACGCTCATTTCGAACAATCGACTGCCTCATCTGCTCTTTTGCGGTCCGCCAGGAACCGGCAAAACATCCACCATTCTCGCCTGCGCGAAGGAAATGTACGGACCTTCCTACAAGAACATGATTCTCGAGCTCAACGCTTCCGATGATCGCGGTATATTAGTTGTTCGTGATCAAATCAAGAGCTTTGCTTCTACGCGTCGCATGTTCTCTTCAGGCGTCAAGTTAGTTGTGTTGGACGAGGCTGATGCCATGACAAGCGCCGCCCAGATGGCTCTTCGAAGGGTGGTGGAAAAGTTTACCGCCAACACGCGCTTTTGCATCATTTGCAACTACGTCAACAAAATCATTCCTGCGTTGCAGAGTCGATGCACCAAGTTTCGTTTCGGTCCGCTTCCAAGAGACGATGTTCGAAGTCGCGTGCGTGAAATTGCGCAGAAGGAAAGTGTTCCTCTCACAGAAGATGGTTTAGAAGCTTTGCTTGAGCTTGGAAACGGTGACATGAGGCGTATTCTCAACGTGTTGCAAAGTTCGCACATGGCGGCTTCAGCTACAGGAGGCAAGGTTACTGCTGATGCAGTGTATGCGAATACTGGCGCTCCACATCCTGCGGACATTGCGCACATTTTGGAACTTTTGATGGAACAGGATTATGGTACGTGCTGCAAGCAGTTGGATCAACTGGGAAGGGTTAAAGGTTTGGCGCTTCAAGATGTTATCACCGAGATTCTTCCACATGTCATCAACTCCGACATGAAAAGTGAGGGGAAAATGTATGTTTACGAACGACTCGCTGAAATTGAAGTACGGCTTGCTGTTGGTGCCAATGACAAGTTGAACCTTGCAGCATTAGTTGGATGTTTCAAACTTGCCCAGGCAATCTCGATGGACAAAATGGTTTGCTGATGTATAGCTAACTTTGATTTTGAACATTTTGCCGCTTTGTCTTGAGTGAGCACGCTTATCTTTCTCCTGCGCTGCTCGCTTGCACACCATTCATCAATCCCACTGTTCGAGAGCTCTGCACATTCTGACTAAAACAGACCAATGCATTTGGCTCCTGCACGATGGACATGTCACACAGTCGGGGAGCAGTCTGCTACCTGATTCAGAAGAGCACTTGGCCATGCAAGACAAATGGCTCATTGCCCCACAGGCGGCACAAAAAGTTCGAGCCCTACCCGAGGTTTGGTTCGAACAGACTGTACATGGACCATGATTTGGAATGATGTTTACATTCCGCCGATAGTTATATGGTCCGCCTCGAAGCTCTGCAGGGGTTCCAAACTCTACTTGTTTGTGCGCTGGAAACTTTATCGTATCGATTTTCCATTTGGTCCAGTTTTCTCTGTTGGCTGTGATCGTCGGAGTAAGTGGGCAATGTGACCACGGTGGAACGCTGAGTAGCGCGGCAAGGCTTTGTAAACATCCACTAGGTGTATTTCTGCCCTTCTCGGGTGCGGGCAACGCATCTGGCCGGTGCTTTTGCCATTTCAAAGGAATACACTTTTCTGGGTTTTGCCATGCCCATTCGAACTGCAAGGCTTGCGTCTTTGAGGCGAACCCATGCACTGCGGCTACCATCTCCCATGGTCTATGTCTCGATGTGCGACGTGCGCCTGCTACACCTTCACCATTATGCTGGCGTATTCGACGACTTGGGTCCACTGTAAATCCAATGTATGTGCGATTCTTTGAGCCGCGTTTTGGTGAGAGAGATACAAGAAGGTAACAGGCTAGCAGTCGGGGAGGGCCGACTTGCGTGGGTAATTGATCTTGAGATGCCAAACAAGAAGCCATAGAATCTTCATTGATGTTTTCCCGAAGACGGTTGTCATCCATACTTGCTTCGGCGATGAGATGGATGTAGGCACAAAATTGATTGTCCTCATACACGGAAATGTACAAAATTTGACTCCGTGAAGTCCCCGTATCAAGTTTTGGGAGCGTTAAGTTCAGAGTTGTAGTATGAAGCTATATGTGTTGGGAGGAGAACTCCTCAAACGGATTTGTCTCCGAGGTCTTCTGTCGATAAAATATAGATTTGGCACGGCAGATAGCGAACATACGCTTCTTCGACCATGCGATGTAAAGATGATATCGAACCCAGTCTACATTTACAAGCAACACCCATGGAAACTTTCAAAGGGTGATGGATACCAATCTGAACTTCAAAAGGTATAGGAATACAAAGGGTGCATGCGTCACTTGAATTTAAATTTTTGCTCTTTTTGCCGAACAGTTCGGCGTGCGGACGGACTGCTTCAGGTCATCGTAGAGATCTTCCGAAGGTGGACTACAAGGGTGCAGGCTTTGAACTCAAAAAGCAGCGGTCGTTGGAATAAGAAATCTGGTGTGGCTTCAGGAAAATGGCATATCTCTATGAAACTGCTACTTGGCGGGCTATTGTTAGAGCAACCCGCGATCCAAAAATTCTCCTGGTTTTCTCGGCGGCGACTGTCGCTGGTGGCTACTTGATTGCCAAAGGTTCGCAGGTAGCCACAGATGTCGCTTCGGAGCATACAAAAGAAGAGATGGAACAGCATCTAAAGAAAAACTGGGAAGCAGCGAGATACGCGAGCCATAGTAAGAATGCCCTTGCTGTCCTGTTTGACAACGTACGGAAGGAAAGCGAGACTGACGTCAACGAGAAACACAAAAAATACCCTGTAAAGCTCCCAGGTGTTATGTGGCACCCCAAAGTAGCTGAACGGGAAAGACATAAAGCTGAAGCACAGAAGCAAGAAACCAACTCAAACGTTAAGAAAGAGAACTAGAGATCGATCCGAAAAGCGGGCGCTTCTTCGCGCACGATCCCGCAAATGCAAAAGGGCCATGTTTAAATAGATCGGTGGAACACGGACGCCCCTTTATACAAGAGGTGTGTGTTCGAGGTTTGTCGATGAAGCTGTTTACAAGACTGAATATCCATTCAAAGAGTCAACCCACTTCGGTGTACCCACTTCGGTGCACCCACTTCGGTGTTTGTAATCTACGCTCTGCTTCTTCTGCTTTGCATAGTCTAGCAGTTGGAAACATCAGCAAGCCATGAAGGTTGCCAAGTACGGCCCGAATGTCTTGTGACAGCAAAAGAAACGAGTGCGGCTTTTCAGATAATTCTTGGTTTCTGCTTCGTTTCTTCCTCTTGCACCTGAGGCTCATTTAATAAACTCTTTATCCAGTTCTGCAACCCTTGTTCCCCGTTTCTTCTCGCCGCTTGCACACCTTGGTGCGCGTTGGTCAACAACTTTTGCTGAGTGAGATCAAGATTTTTCAAGGCGACGTCTCTTTCTTCTTCCAGTTGCTCTACTCTCAATTCCAGCTTTTCGCGTTTCTCCTCATACGAGTACTTGTTCTTGACGGCTGTTGCGGCCACAGTTGTGGCAAGTGCAACAACGATCAGGTCCGTATACTTGCGAAGACCCCTTGATCTCTTTTGACGCTGAGAAACACGCTTTGCGGCTTCTGCTACAATGCGTGATGCTTCGGGGGACGCCATTGCTTGTGTAGCCCGAAACACTTGTGACGTAAACCGCATAGCGCAGACTAAAAGGATACCCAGTACGCGAGATCTGAGCCGAAGCAATTGATATTCTGCATAAAAGGGATTCGACTTGGCTGCAAACTTGGAATAAGCGCGCGTCCAATATTTTGCAGAGCAATTTATATCGACGAAACTTTTGAAACCTGGCTTCTTGAAAAAGAAGCGTTGATCCCATGCACGTTCTACCCCGAAGAGCCCTTATCTTTGTTCATTCGTTCAAGGAGTTCAGCTTTTTTATCCCCCCTCGAGTGAAGTTGTTGTCAGACTTATCATCGCACCTACCACGCTATAAGTTCTGAAATAACAGGCAGGCATTCACAATGCCATTCGGAAGGCAGCCCAACCTGGAGGTGAAGGAGCACAGTCGTTTTCACATGAACTTCTCCCTGTCGAAAACAGATGTTTCCATGGCAAATGCGATTAGAAGAACCATGATTTCTGAAGTACCAACCATTGCTATCGATCTGGTAACTGTGAAGATAAACACCAGCGCCCTCCATGATGAGTATATCGCTCATCGCCTTGCTCTGATCCCATTATATTCCGAAAACGTGAATCGCTTTGCTTATAGTTTTGACTGCGAGGAATGTGACGATTACTGCTCGAATTGCTCTGTTACATTCACACTAAATGTGGAAGTTAATACTGGCGGAGAAGCCCGCAGTGTCACCAGCAAGGATTTAACGTGCTCCAATAGAGAAACCGAAGATTGGTGCCATGAAGTAAAACCTATACATGACTCTGGTGATGAAACGGACTCAGGGAATGGTATTCTAATCGCACGTCTTTCTGAGTGTCAAAAACTTGACCTCACCTGCATAGCGAGAAAAGGTATTGGAAAAGATCATGCAAAGTGGTCTCCAATGTGTACGGTATCTTACAGAATATTACCACCCGCCGTGGAATTGATATTGGACAAACTGAACTCTATGCTTGACATTGATGCCAAAACCGATTTGGCAAGGTACTCTCAAGGGCTACTGAGAGTTTCTAATGCCATTCTCCAATATGAAGAGCCGTTCCTAAAAGGGAGAATAGGAATCACTCCAGATACCACTCGAAGAGCTGGAGAATTAATAACTGAAGCAGGTGGGAAGCCGAGTGAAGTAGTCCGCTATAACTCGAATCCCGAGCGCTTTGATTTTACTGCCGAAACTACCGGGTCCATGACGCCAATCTCTGCTCTTTTGATGGCACTGGATATTCTAAAGAAGCGCGTGGATAATGTCATGGCCCATATTCATTAACTGAACGTACTGAACATCTTTCTCATTCGCTGAGACCATCGGGCATTCATCGCCCGATGAGGTTTTTGAATGAGCTCACTTATTGAAAAGATGACAAGCATATCTTGACTTATGCGCTGTCTCAGACAAAGTATGCATTCCCACACCAAGGAGCGGGAGAGTGAGAAGTATTCAATGCTCGAAAACACGGTCTGGCCAAGTTCATTATTTACATGTACCCTGCCCTTCGACTAAAGTACGGAATAAAGACAAACTGCGCGTAACTGTTTCTATACCCGACTCCGCTTCCACCCAACGAAGTTTTCCAAGGCAGTATGTCTTGTTTCCATTTAGACCTTTCGAGTCCAGGAAAGGCGCTAGAATGAGTTGGGATTATTGTGAATCAAATGTACGAAATCAGACTGTTCATAAAGAGGCGATGATTGCGTAGCGATGCGTGAATCATGTCATTCTAGTATATCGGAAGCCATGCTAAGTAACAACAAAGAGAACTGTCAGAGGAAAACCAGTCAGTACAAGTGAACAAAGCAAACGAAGAAAACTTGAAGACATATACACTAGGTATGGTTTCACCCGTGCCGGCATAACGAAACTAAGCCGTTCCGACCAGATCATAGAATATACCGTGTTGAAGGTTGATCTACAGTCTTCCGCAAGGGATTCTGGCGCCATTGATTTGACGTTCCCGCAGACGTGTAGGATAGCAGAACGGCGAGGGAACAAAAGCGTCAACGCTTGCGCGGAGCATTTGCACACAACAGCCGCTGTGACCCAGACTGATGTTTCTCGGAAGAAGAGGGAAATGGCCGACTTACATTTTTGTTGTAGACTTACGCTGAGAGCAAGGATGAGAGCGTCGACGTCGCCGCCTGGGAGAGCTTGGGTTCGACAACGAAGTTCTTTAAATACGGCAGTAGTGGGCGATAGGTCGACGGCGGTAGCGCGCACCATTGTTCTCTGGACAAAGATCCGCTCTCCCAAAAACGCGCAAATAATTCAACGAAAGTAAAACTTTTCTGACTCTTCGAAATCCAATGACGACCGCTCTCGGGATGTGGCAAAAATTAGCAACACGTGGGCCAAAACCTGAAAATGTGGACAGCTGTTACAAAAGTCGTCGTGGTGAAAGCACAACGATATGAAGAAAACTTACACAACACTGCAACCACGTGCTCCACAGCGCGAGCTGTGAATGAGCGCACGTGATTGGTCTACATCAATGTTCCAAAAACTGTCGTTCGCGCGGTCAATTTTCATAGCTTCCGTCCGTTCCCACGCTGCAGTGGTGCCTCGGTGGGGGCGTAGATAAACGCAAATACACGCGCTACAAGCTGCCGCCGGCGGTCCTTTCCGCACACAATCGCATTCACGATGGGCAAGAAACCTTTCTCGGCTAAACAGAAGCGCGAGCAGCTCAAGCAGAAGCGCTTGGCTGCTACTTCGAAGCGTCATTCCCCTCTTCCTCACACCTCCAAACCTTCTTTGTCGGCTAACGCAACCGCCTTGCCAGCCCTCCACTCTCCGTCCTCCGCCGCGAACGTCACCCCGCGCCGTGCTCGCGGGCGTGCTCCCCGCCAAAACCCTCAGCGTTACCGGCTTCATCTTACCGACAATCCCTCCCAGAACCGCGCTCATGACCGTCACCTTGCATTCCTCCCCCTGGAACCGAATAAGCTGCCAGAAACGTCTGTTCCCGAGGTGAGGCCGAACGACTTTCTCATGCCGAGAAGACCCGCATGGAGATACGAAGATAGTGTAGAGCAGCTGGACATTCGCGAAAGGAAGGCTTTGCAAACATGGATACAATCTGTTGAAACAGATTCTTACTTTGAACGAAACTTGGAGACTTGGCGTCAGCTGTGGCGAGTCATTGAACGCTCGGATGTTCTGGTGCTTGTGGCAGACGTTCGCTATCCAGCTCTACATTTCGTACCCGACTTGTACACGCACTGTCAGGAACTGGGTAAAGGCATGGTGCTAGCGCTAAACAAGTGTGACCTTGTATCAAACAGTCTTTTGCAAGCATGGCGCTCATACTTTGAACGACTCTATCCGGAATTGGCTATTGCAATGTTCAGTTCATACCCGGATGCAAAACTGCGTCCGGAAGATGCGAATTCGGAGTTGTTGAGCAAGCGCGAGCGAAGAATGGCTCGCTCCAAGCTGGCCGCTTGGGGAGCTGACCAGTTGCTTGCCGCTATCAAGTCTCTTCCTTTGGATGCCAAGAGAAGAGCTTACTTGGATGAATGGCGAGGTCAGCTAGAATCAGATGACGAAGGTGCGACGGTGCTGAACAGACACAAACAGAGAGTCGTCTCGAGACATGCGAATCACGATAGCGACAGCTCGGACTGTGAGGTGTACACGACTAAGAGACAAGACGTGGGCTACAGAGTAGAGGAGTCTGGCGAAGACGGCACACGTGCTGATATGATAACAATTGGATTCGTTGGTCATCCCAATGCAGGCAAGTCTAGTTTAATCAATGGCATTTTTCAGAAGAAAGTTGTGAGCACAAGTCGAACTCCTGGACATACAAAGCACTTGCAAACTATTTTCCTTTCAGAGAGTGTGCGACTATGCGACTGCCCCGGACTGGTATTTCCTGGACGGGCTCCACGAGAGCTGCAGATTCTGTCGGGAATGTATCCCATTAGTCAGGTTCGTGAACCGTATGCGGCTGTAAAGTATCTGGCGGAACGAGTGCCGTTGGTGGAGATATTGGGCCTGGACGTTGTGGTTGACAGACTGGAGGAATATGTACAGGAGGAAGGTTATATTAGTGAAGGTTGGACGGGATGGAAGATCTGTGAAGCGTGGGCGTTAAAGAGAGGGTTCCGCACTGCGAAAGCGGCGCGATTGGACGTCTTCAGAGCGGCGAACAGCATTCTGCGATTGGCGCTGGATGGCCGGATTGTGCTCGCTACGGTTCCCGTGGGGTATGTGGCCGATGCAGAGGAGGTTGATGGTGACGACATGCTTTCAAACAAGACGGGATGTACCGTTGTCGAGGGGAACGGTAAAAGTGAAAGTGCGAATGTGACCGATAGTGATAGCGATAGCAATAGCAATAGCGATAGTGATAGTGACAGCGACCAAGAGATTGGCACTGACATCTCTGGCACCGGGGCTGGGAGAAACGTTTTCTTGCTTCTAGACAGTGAATAAGGTAAGAAACAGAAACGGCACAGCACAGCTTCGTGTGCAGACACATACTCTTGTAGGTCAAAGCTGAAAAGAACTTGCGGAGCTTTTTATTCATTTCTGTTTTCCAAGAGAAAAAGATTATGGTTTGCCACCGCAGAAACCGCGAGTAATCCTCACCGCCACTCAAACTCGTGTTCCTACAGCCAGCCACTGCGCGGAATCAAGGTGCTCCAGTCATGGCCTCCCCCGGTGCTCCCAACCTTGCACGAGCGTCAAGCGTCGCCTCCGCGAGGCAAGTCGCAAGTACAGAGGCTTCCGTAGGGCAAGTCTTCTACGTGCGCAAGCGAGGGCTTTCGATCCAGCCGTGGCATCCACACAACCACGCCTCCGCTCGGATGACAGCGGGACGCGACGCCCGCCGGCAGACGTCCGTCCACCGAGCGCGCTATTTAATGCTGACGGCTGCCTCGCGCCGCGCAGGGGTGCAGGGTTCGAGACTGTGCCGCAGCGCCTGTCGTCTTGGTTTTTCTTGCGGTTGGATTTTTTATCGGCTTACAGCACACGGATGATAACGGTCGTGCACAGCAACGCATAAAAGCAAGCGCGCCGCTTCCACGTGTCCACAGCGCGACGCAACGCGTGTGCGTAAACTACGCGCACTCGACGTGCCTGTTGCGCTCCATTGGTTGCGTTGACTTGTTGCTTCGGCACAGTGCGCTTTCTTTGCCCTGCCACACGAAGGGTTGTTCGCACTCGCCGCACACCCTTCCCCCAACTTCACGCCCGCTGCATTTCGTCATCTTTCCCGTTCCAGCTTGGCCGTTCTTCCGCAACTTGCTTCTAGAACCTTTTCGCGTCCGCTTCATTTCTTACGCTTCTTTGTCCCAGTTTCTCACCTCCGCTCCGTCTTAACACTCCTCGTTTCGTTTCGCTCCAACACTTTTTGCTCCCCATCTTTGAGTTCGCTTCGGACGCCTCTCGACTTCACTACCCTCTCGCTCCGGCGATGTTCTCATGACGCTTCGTCGCCAAACACCGACAGAGCATCAACAACCCCCATCTACCTCTCTTCCTCCACCGAACCCACGAAAGCGACCCGCCTCAATGTTGTCCCCGAAGCCGCAACCAGGCGAGCTTGAAATGCTCATTCTTCCAGAACCCGCCGTCTACGGCGTGGAGCTCTCTGCTCCCCCCTCTCCCAGTTGTAAGCGACTGCGCGGCGCCGAAAGTGACGCCAGTTCCTCCGTGAAGGATATGGATGAACCAGACCAGTTTCCCCCCGATTCCGTTCCTGCTCTCGTACAACAACTGCACAACTTACTAAGCTACATCGCTGCCAAGCCGGCGCTCCATCACGCTTCCGCTAGTTTCTTGCGCGATTCACTTCGTACTTTGTTGTTACAGAATGAAAAGGCGGCCGTTGATTCGCTCAACGCCGCCGCCAAAACCCACCGAAACGCGGTCGCAGCAGGTAGTGCTGCGCCTCAACAGCTGTTTGGAACGTTGCCAGATGAAATCACCAAGCATATTTTCAGCTTCCTGGATGGTGAGAATCTTGCCAGATGTCGTGAGGTATGTACCAAATGGAATGCTTTTGCGAGCTGTGAAAGACAATGGAAGTCGCTTGTGACGAGACAATGGCGTTCTTTACAGACTGATGTTCACGCGTGGAAGCTGATAGATAGCAGTGTTGATCCACATGCACCCAATCGGTGGAGAATGATTTACCCGAAAGCGTCGCGCATTCCAAAGTGGCGATGTAGGCTTCAGAAGACTGGGCGCTTCATGTGCAACCTAGTGGCGCATCAAATTGGCGGTGCGACTATTGGAGATTGTGGGCTCCCTGAAGTTTTGGTTGTTGAGAGACGATTCAACTTGCAGCATTTGCAGGCGTTTGTGATGGCGGATGCTACGGTGCTTTATTTCGAACCGGAATCCGACCAGGATCGCGCTGGGTATGAGGACTTTATTGAGTACCTTATCAAACGAACGCGCGCTGGATTGGCGCTCGACGACCAACAACGGTTTATTTTCATCCCGCCTTGTGAATATACTCGTAGTCATGTGAATTATGAGGGCCGGAGTCTATTGGGCGTGGTACAGAATGCTTATCCTCCATAATGATGGTTGTGGGTGTGCTGTCTGGGTGGATAGTTTGTGTTTGTGTGGGTTTCTTTCATATCTTTTCTTACTGTGAATGGAAACTAGATTGAGATAGGACTACGGTTGTGGTTATATTTTTTCTTCTTACAAACTGTTGATCGCACGCGTTTCATCTTGCCGATGTGCATGGATGCGTTACAATAAAGAATGTATCGCGAAGGGGCGTGCGATCGAAATTTTGTTCCTACTTCCACGAGGACGGAATGATTCCCACGCGCTGTTGATGTTGCGTTACTGGCAAACAAAGGCAGTAGTAAGGCGACAAGCGTCGACGGGCAACATACGAGACGCGTCTCGAGAGCGTTGCGCGTTCCGCAACCGCACTGACTTTTCGCTTTGCGCGGGGGGGGGGTTCGGGCGGAAGGCACTGTAGCGTACAAGGCGAACGCTGTGGCCTGCTTCAAGCGGAGTCGCTGTCGTTTGGGGGAGATGCCCATCAACAAGATCGACTGCTCCGCAAAACATGGCATGGTTGTTGCGCCTGTTCTACTCTTGTAGTAATCTTATTGGCGGCTGTGATGCATAGATATTTGCGACGTGCGTGACGTGAGGACGCTAGGACGCATTGTCATACACAGGTCATACAGTCGACTTGAGTGGCACATGCTTACACTCGCTGGCTTGCTGTACAGCGATGGGGTTGGCACGTAACCTGTGCTGAACGACTTGTACAATTGCGCCACTCAGCGTCGCGCTGCGTGGCATTCCAAGTCAGAAGTTGGAACTGGCAGTTGGAAGCTCCAAGCTGCGCGTCGTGGTTGGTTGCGTCCTTCATCGTGCGCAAACGCGCCCCAAGCTGACCTTCCAGAGGAGGGACACTCCTGCTACAAGGGTAGATGCAAAAGATATCATACACCTCTCCACCTCGGCACTGAAGTTTCGCTTGAATCTGCGCTTGCGTTTTCGTTCAACCGCGTGTGCGCCTGAAGCCATGCTGAGGTACGACGTCCGCGTGCTGAACACGCTATTTGCTTCGGTCTTCGTCGTCGACGACGGCAGCTTGCTGCGCCATGATAAGCCAGGTTGAAGAGTGCGTTTCACGTGCGTTCGCGCTGTTGCAGCAGGAGTGGGCCGTGGACTTTCTGTTCAATGAGAATGACCCTCTGTTTCATATTGCTCTGCATACGTCTGACAAAGTGTATGGCTCGTTTTCAGTCGTCACTGATCCCACGTTGCCAGTTATCTCGGAACATGACTTGAATGAGAGCGGAAGTATGTTGTTCGTGTCCGCGTTTAATCGCGGTTTGTACACAACCGGCTTTGAGATTTGTCACAGAAAGAAGAGCGTTCAAGCGGTTACGCTCGACAATCGATACGTGGCAAAGACTATTCGCGATGACCAGAATGGGGAGCTGTTTTCAGTTGCCTCTCATACCCACCTGGGAGTGACTGAGATTGCGTTCTGTCATCCACAAACTCCTGGATATCGTCAACAAGGCGTGTTGATGTTCCGCACCGACTTGTTTGACAACATCATCAACAAGCTGCGAAATAGCAATCAAATTGATCACAAAGCGCTGAAGCACGCGTTGGTGTACAGTTTTCTGGCTTCCGAATGGCGCCAATGTCCCAACTGTGAAAGTTATAATTCGCAGATGTGCGGGTGTGCTGTTCAGTCTCGCCTGAAATTGAGTCCACAGGACTTCAATCATGACCGCGATAGCCTTGAGTTACACGCTGGCGCTTACAATGGATTGGTTAACATTTCTATATTCGCCATGCCTGGAGCGCCTCCACTCATACAACGAACCGTTAGGTCATCTTCTTTCATTGGCATGCTTGACGATGAGGCGGAGAGGCATTCCATGTGCACGTGGGCAGTGTCTACGTTGACAGACAAATATGGCGTCGACCGTTTTCCAACCAATGTTTTGCTTGTTGACGATGGGCAAGCTGTGCTTGATGGAGATCGACAGCTTGCGGAGGGCACTTCAAACACCGATATGTGCCTAAACCTTGAGGATCCGTTCTTGTTGTTGGGGGATTCTGCGGCAGGTGGTGTTGCCGGCGAGAGTGAGGTCGGAATGGCAGAACTGCAGGACTTGATGATCGTTTGTCAGCGAGTTGGTAGTGAGACAGAAGGTGCCATTGCTGGCGGACATGCTTCAATTGATATTACTACTACTCCGCTGTTGTTGGAAAATAGCAGTGGTTATGGTGCAAATGATGTGTTATCGTGCATGACGACCGGCTCACCAGAGAGTGAGCAGGCGGCAGTGACAGAAGAGTCACGGACAGTGGTAGATTGTGGAACAGGTGCGGTCACTGCACAGTTGGCTGTGTACAACTTCATCAACTCGGCGAGCACGACGATGAGTGACAAAAGCGTGATACACGACGTGCAAACGGTAAGCAATACAAAACGGACACCTCAAACAGCTTCAAATGCGTCGACTGAACAAATAGCGCGAAGGGCAGTGCCAATTGCACCGGCTAGCAATGCGACGGTTGAGAATCGCAGCGCTACGTTGGACGCGAATCAGCTGCGATTGGAACGGCGCAAGGCGAGGAATCGCGCGAGTGCGCAGCGCAGTAACCTCAAGAAGAAGATGGCGCTGCAAAATATGAAACAGGAGCTTGCTGAGCTGTGCGAGCGGCAGAGTCGCTTGCGAGTTGAAGAACGGAACCTACGAGAGGAGAATCTGCGACTGAGGGCGGAGATGCGCACTGCTGAGAGATGATTCTTCACAACGCGGTTGACGTGGGGGATATTGTTTCCTGAGGTGTGAATGAGCGTATCCGAGGGCGCGAGATGGACGGAGATGAGGCAGAGATTGCATGGCGCACGCGCGCCGGAGTGGGTGCACTGCGCGCGGAATGCACGCGCAAAAACGCGCGTTCGCTCTCAGCCGTTCGAAAAGACAGCAGCGCTGTCGGAAGGTGGCGCAACGTCTTTCCGTACGGTACGGAAATACCGAACGCGCTTCCGCTTGTGCGTGTAAATCGACGCTGCTGCAATCATGGCAGCACGTGGCTGGCCCGCGCTGGTGCCCCACTCGCTGCTTTCGTTGCTGGCGACGTGCGGCGCGCTGAGTGGTGCGCTGCGCGCGCCAGCTTGGCGGTGTTGACCAATCGCGGCGCCGTGTGCTCCCGCGGACAGACCGGACGCGCTGATTGGGCGTATCTTGCGCGGCGATGCGTCGTGGCGATGGCACGCGCGCCATGATCGTGCGGAAGGCGCGCCGTGATGTGTGCCAAATTGGCCGCCCGCCAGCGGTGTGCAGTTGAGCTGATCGGTGATAAATGTTTCTCTTGCCGGTTGGTGCGGAGCCGCGGGCTGCTTCTTCCGGCCAATTTCGTTCTGTACATTGCGAGCTTTGCGGCACTTGTAAGCGATGAGAGAAGAAGCTGGTGATATATCGTTTCGGAAAGCGCTGTCTTGCTTGAGACATGACTGGATCTATGAGTTCGTGTTTGGAGAGCAGAGTGATATGTTGCGACGCGCCTTGGTTCAAAACGCCCATTTCGCGGGCACTTACTTGATTCAGACCGACGGCGAAGAGCGACCGCTGCCACCGCCGGCCAACGTGTATGAGAGTGGGAGTATGTTGTTCGTGTGCGCCGCGACGCATGGCCCCAGATCTGTCGGCTTTGAAGTGGTGCATAAGAAGCAAACGACCTCAGAGCTCCGTGGTGAGAAAGTGTATATGACCAGGATCATTCGCGATGATGAGACTGGCGTGTTGTTATCCATTGCAAATATGGATGATTTGGGGTTGATTGAGATTTCTTATTGTACCATTATTACGCCGGGGTATAAAGAACATGCTTTCGTGTTGCTTAGGAAGGACGAGTTTTTGAGCATGGTCAACGGCTACGAAGACCACTTTGATGAGCATGCGTCGAGAAGAGCCATGGCTTATCGATTGTTCAGCACCGAGTGGAGGCAATGTCCAAAGTGTGGCAATCGCGGCCCTACAATATGTGGCTGTCAAATAAATCTCATCCCCAAAAAGTCACTGTTTGATACGGCGAGGGAAACAGAAAATTTGTTGGCTCACACTGGCTCCCATTCTGGCATTGCACAGGTTTCGATGTTTGCAAAGGAAAGTGGGCAACAGATTTTCTCAAGCGTGGTCAAATCACGTTCGGAGATAAAGGTTCTCAGGGATGCGGACGAAATGAGATGGCTGGCCACATGGGCCATGAATCATGCCATTACGCAAAAACCGCTTCGTTTGTTGCAGATGGCTGTGCCTGATAGTGGCGTGAAAGAATATGGTACGTTGTCTTCCCAGGATGTATTATTCAGCAAGGCAAGCATCTCACTTGATCTGGGAGATGCTCTTGGAGTGTTTGACGATGTGCTGAGTTCACCACGCATTTGCAAGGATGGCACGGTTAATTTGAGTACGATGTTGGATGATGTGGTTGATGTGGTTGATGTGCATGAATATGGCTTGCAGAGTGGGAGACGGCATCGACCAAGCATCTGTGCAACGGGCGCTTCTAAGACTGAAAGTGATGAGTCGGGTTCGAATACTATGCTGACGACGAATGAGGACAATAGCTGTGAATCGATCTCCACGTTGCTGGAACGTGCGATTTGCGGTGGCGCTGTGGAGCAAACTGCCTTGTCGACGGATAATTTGAAGAACATGTTGACCGAACCAGAATCAGATTGGGACGAATCAAAGAGTGATTCAAATCAAGACAAATCAGAAGCACATCAACTACAACAAGCACAACGGCCTCAACAGCCTCCACAATTTCAACAGCAGCAACAAGTCAAAGACCAACACAATCATAACATCGCACTGACAATCACAACCAACAAACCAACAAGCGCAATAAGCAAAAGCGCCAATGCTCGACGCGCAATTCGCATCGCGCCGGCGCCCTACTCCGTACGAACAGAGCACGTGGATGCAAATCAACGAAAGCTGGAGCTACGGAAAGCCAGGAATCGCGCAAGTGCGCAGCGAAGCAATCTCAAGAAGAAGCTTGCGCTGCAAAAACTGAAGGACGATCTGAAGCACATGAGCACACTAGAGGGCCAACTGAGAACAAGAGAGCGGATGCTGAGGGAGGAGAATCTGAAACTGCGCGCGGCAGTTTGCAGATAGGAGTAGCATTAGGTAACGCAGAACGTAAACAACATTGCTGTTCGTTAAAACAATTAGATGAGCGCCAGCGTGTCTCCGAGAGAGGACTCTCTCAGGTCTTGTCCGCTGTACCGTTGTCCAGTACCGTCGTACCCTAACAGCCAGGCGGTCGAGTCGACCCGGTCGACACGCACGGGGCGCGGGACCGACGCATGCGCGGGATGTTCAAAACGGTGGCGCCATGCGCGGCGGAAAGACGATGCGATGGCACCGCGCGCCAACATGGAAGCGCGTCGCGCCGTGATTGGCTGTTGCTTCCATACCTTGAACAAGACGCCCAACTGGGCTGCGCGCAATAATCTTTCACAACCTCCGTGACAGCGTGCACGTCGTGCTGGGCAGCACCACGCCTTTTTTTCAAGGCCGCACGCGCTGTACACGCCCACAAGCCTCTTCTTGTTCCGAGATAGAAGCTCCTCAGCGTTCACTCGCGACGCCACTCATTCCGATTTCATTCCGCGCTCCCCCCTCCTCCTCCTCCCCTATCCTCCCCCCTCCTCCGCCCCGTTTCGCGGCCCCTTCTCTCATGCAGTCGCTGTCTTCGCCTTCGGCACAGCTTCCTAATGTCGAGCACTTGTTCCATGTCCTCAAGCATGACTGGGTGTGGCAGTTCTTCTTCGAATCCGACCAGCATCGAGCCGATATGTTTTCGCTCGCTGTTGAAGATAGATTTTCCATGTTATTTGACCTAGCCATCCGTACAGAAGATTCCAACGACCCTTATGCAAACTCATTCGCCGTGCGTGAGCGACATCGCGCCTTAATTCTTCCTAGCTTCTCCAACGGGCCCATCACGGTCGGCTTTGGCGTTTGCGATCGTGTCACGTCGTCTTCCACCCTCTCTTGTAGGCAGAGGTACTTTGGAAAGGTTGCCCGAGACGATTCGCAGGGTATTGTGTACTTCATCTCCATTGACACCGCTCTTAATTTGATTGAGGTGACCACATACTCCATGTTCAGTCCCACTGCCCGCGCGCACGTCTTCTCAATATTTCGATACGACCAGTTCATGGTCGCTATTCAGTCCCTCCGCTTTGGTTCCTTTTGCAACGCGCAGGTGGCTGCCTCACTTGTATACTTTTACGAAGCGTTTGAAACGCGTCCATGTTCTGTGTGCAACACATCTGATTCAGCTCTGTGCACATGTCCGCTCTCCTTCTCGACGAAGAAGCATCCACGTGACACAGCTGCCGAAATTAATAATATGACTGTGTACCTGGGCACTTTCAAAGGAGCGGCCACTCTTACACTTTGCTCCAACGGATCTCCAGTCTTTTCATCCACATACAACTCTTGCTCCTTCCTCCGCTTTCATCAGGACCCGAATATCAAGCGCGAGTTGACGGAGTGGGGTATGAATTACGTCGTACAAAAGAATGAGGTGAATCCTTTGAAACTGGTCATGGCCGAGGCTGCCGATATGAAGTCACGCTTCGTGACACCTACCGACACTTTCTTGTTGGCGTCCATCGCCGAATCCATTCTGTCAAAACCCATCCACTTTGATCAGATGCCCCCCTCTCCACCTGAAACCTTTCCGTTGTCGGTGCCGATGGCCGATGCTTCAATGGAGGAGTTCATGAACAGCATGGAGCCAAGCACGGGAATGGGTGCTGGGTTCGGAACGGCTGTTACACACCTTAACGCGCTCTCTCAAGACCCCGAACTGCAACAAATCCTGGGTGACCAAAAGTCGTTCAACTCGAATAATCTGTTGAGCGATAGCGGTGAGTCCATGTCGTTTGAGACGTTGTTGCAGACGACGTCAGCACCACAGAATGCAGAAGCTTTGCCGGCGGACAGCGGTAAGGAATCATCCGTTTCCTCGCACAGCGGAAACGAGAACAGCTACGGCGCAAAACACAAGCTCGCAGTTCTTGCACCTGCTCCTGCCGTTCAGAGCTCGATGTCCGGCGCGGAAATGACGAAGAACCAGATTGATGAGGAACGCAGAAAACGGATTGAATTGCGAAAGGCGAGAAACCGGGAAAGTGCGCAGAGAAGTAATCTTCGGAAGAAGATGCAGTTGCAACAGTTGAAGGATGAGCTTCAAGCGGCTGCGGCGAAGGAAGCTTGTTTGCGAGCGAGGGAAAAGACTTTGAGAGAAGAGAACATGCGGTTAAGGACAGCAGTTATGAGGTGATGCACGTCCGTGTCAAAGTATCTGTAGACATAGGGTTGCATTGTAATGAAATGGTGTAAAGGTGTACATAATGCGTTGTATCGATATCGGTGCTAAGAATGCTCAGGAACCGTTGTGTGCTTTAGGAATGGGGATGCTCGGCAAGGATGCACCAAAAGCCTCGCTGTTGCATTGCGGTTTCAGAATTGAGGAAGAGGGAACGAACAACGGGGCCGTAGTCAGCTTCAAAGTGGTGAGTTTGGAAGTGGCGAGTGGCCCGCCAACGTCACTCCAAAGTGGCGAGTGGCGAGTGGCTCGCCAACGTCAGCGTAAGGGAAAGCTTTATGGCGCAGAATGGTTATCGATAGATAAGTGTGACTGAAGAGGTGCGTGGTTCTTTGTAAGGCTTGCACCGTTGTATGGTCCTGCACACGGTTGTGTTGGTAAGCTCCTCTGGCGTTGATTTTGATGACAGGACGTGTGGCAATTGGAGCTGACTACGAGATGAGGTCGTGGAATGGGAGGCAATAAACGTTCGATCGCATGTGCAGGAGAGGTGCGATAACTCGGACGGAGCGAGCTCAGGATGAGATACAAGAACAGAGACAGGAGAATACCTGATATAGGCAATGCGTGGTTTCTCTGGTGATGGTGGTGTAAGCGCGGCATTCGAAAGGGCAACAGTTCTACAGGGAAAACAGCGTTCACCCGTAAACAGAATCGTAGCGTTGCCGTGTGGGATAATCATAATTGTACTGTAATAGAAATGGAAGGCCACAGTTTCCCTGCAGATGCGGCTGTACAGCATTTATATTTTTGATTCATGCTCTCGGCGCGAGAGCCTTGTCAGAGCAGGTAAAATGCCAGCTGCGCTACATGTCCGGTGTAGGCTACCATAGGAGGCTGTCGTGGGCGTATATGAG
>JASCIV010000405.1:0-21025 GCA_030374735.1 Gracilaria caudata
TGCTGCTGCGTGGGGGCCTGGCCGTCGGGAGCGCCGTTCTCGTGATGGGGGTGGTGTTGGGGGTGGTGGGAGTCGGCGGCGGTTTGGCCTACCTCGTGCGCGCCATGGTCGGGAGCGGCTTGCATCTGATCGGCGACGTGCGGCGCATCGGGCACGTGCGAGGGGGCGGGACCATCTGTGTCGGGGACGTTCGGGGTTGCGACGGAGGCGACCAGCGCCTCCTTGGTGGCTTCCTCGGTCAACAGGGCCGCCGAGGGAACGTGGTCGTCGCCGGGTCTGGTGGCGTCTGCTAGCGCGGCGGTATCTGTTGCGACCACGGTGTCGGGCATTGTGCGTTTGACGGCAGGAAGAAGACGTGAGCCGAGGGAGACAAGCTTCTCTTGAGGTACGACAGCGCTGTCCCCGTTGGCTGCGTGTCCACGACGGGAAGTGGGTGGTTCTGCAGTGAAGAAGCGACGAGGGAGGCGAGGGGTTGAGGGGGGGGGTCGGACGGCCGGGCAGAGCGGGCGGGCGAAGGTTGTGTGCGGCTTTTATGCATGTTACAGTTGTCCAGGGCTTCGTCGGTGCTTGCGGCGCCGACGTGTGCACGACGGCGAGGCGCTCCGGCAGCAGCGCAATTCGAAAAGCGCGCGTTTGCCGCGCGCGTGCCACGCGCGCACACGTGCCTCTGCGTGTCCAGCGCGTGTTCGCTGAGCCAATCACTGGCGCCGGCCGCGTCAGCTGTGCGCGTGTGTAAGCGCCGGTCGCCTGCTGCAGCTGCGGGATCGCGCACGCGCTGTTGGCGCCGACGCGCTGCTTTCGCAGTGCGAAATTCTCACGCTTCCAGAGACAGTCTGTGTCGGGCACGCAGCCGTTACGTCATCGAGTATCCCGGCTTGGGGTCCCCATGGGTACGATTGATATCCAACCGCCCCCGGCTTCCCTCCAAAATCTTGGCGAGCCCCTCCTGCTCGCCCACCTTGCGGAGCTTCCCCGCCACCGCACCCATCCACACACGGACTGTGAGAGACAGCGTCCCCCTCCCAATATGGCGGACGTGAAGAAGAAGCTCTCCGCCTCCAAGACCATCGACAAGAAGGCCAGGACCTCCACCACCCCCCGCAAACAGATCCCCGCCGAAAGCGCCGAGAACCTTCCGTCCGCCTCCCCCAAGTACATCGGTGCCACGGAAAACACCAAGGAATATAATGTGAAGCACCCCACCGGCGACAAGATGCGCGACAAGGTGCGCACGTTGCTGGCCGACGCGCTCTTTAAGAAGGATGAGCGCTTTGTGAAGTCCAGGGACGACGCCAACGTGGTTGCGTTCGCTATCGAGCGCGCCATGTACATCAAGTTTGAAGGAAGTGGACAGACGTATAAGCAAAAATATCGCAGCCTCAGCTTCAACCTTAAGGATCCGAAGAATGGAAAGCTACGATCCGCGGTGCTTTCGCGCGATATTTTGCCGTCGGAGCTGGTGGACATGAGCAGCACCGATCTCGCCAACGACGACTTGAGAAAGAGAAGAGCCGAGGTGCGCGAGAAGATGACTCGCGATGCCATACCGTACACTCAACAGGAAGCTTCTACTGACAGATTCAAGTGTGGAAAGTGCAAGCAGAGGAAGTGCACATACTACCAAATGCAAACGCGATCAGCGGATGAACCGCTTACTACCTTTGTCACTTGCGTAAACTGCAATAACCGCTGGAGATTCTAAATCACATGCACATAGTTCGGCCACTGCACAGACACCTTCGCGCTGGACGCCAGCTTGTTATTTGTAAATTATACACGACACGCGCCGATTACTTTACTTGCTCCCTTATACAAGTTGGTTACAATGTCACCTTGCTTCCAGTTTGTCGCGGAGTTCGTACAGTCTGTTTCTCGTCTCTTCGTTTACAGTCGACATGAGCATGTTCGCCCTCACACAATTCCCGTCTACTTCTGCTAGTTTTTCTTGCGTTTCTCGCCGAGCGCGTTTCACTTCTTGAATAAACAAGTTGGACGTCATTACATGTGCTCCTTTTGCTCTCGAAAAGTTGAGTTGTGCAACGTCACTAGTTGCAGCCCAAACCTGTCGTCTGCCCGTTTCACACATTTCAAATATGCTGCGCTCGATGTACGAGTCTGCACTTTCACAACCTGTGAACACTACCGACACTCTTTCCACTAGTTTATCTTCCTTCATATCCTCTGCCGTTCCTTGCGCGTCAAACACAACCACGCACTCCCATCCTCTCACATATGAGTACTCAGTGACATCGTCAAGCAACAGCCGGCGCGCAGTTTCCATATCTGATCGGTCTCGCCATTTCCGCAGACGCGGCCATGCGCCAATCACGTTGTACGCGTCAACGAAGATTATTGGATCCTTCTCAACCACGTACTTACCTTCTGGAATCTGCGCCTCGGCTTTCAGTCGTCTACCACTTCGAAGAACTTCCTCCTTTTTTCGTCGAAACTTGGTGCGAATCAAAGGCTTCGAGGGGGCGGCCACTTCTGTGTTGGACCTGGCAATCTGCAATTGCTGTCGGAGACTCAGAGTGGAATTCCCCAGATTAACACGAGGCGGAGGTTTTCCAGCTGGTCCTGACGTTTGCTCCGGGGCATTAGAACGTGGCTTCCGGCGCTTGGACTTCATTACTGGCTGGAAAGCACTTGAGCTGGATCTGCTAAGCGGGCGGCAAAATGAACACAAGCCGTCTGCACGTGAGGGTCTTAACAAAGGCGTAGCATTCCGAAAGGGTGGTGCCATGAACGTGCTCTCAGGAGATAAGAACGCTAAAGATGAATGAAGACCGTACGGCCCACATGTGGACATGCCGTTCTGCTTTCAAGAAAGAAACGCAAGACAATGGTTCGCCTCTTAACCTTTCGCTAGGAGCACAAAGGTAGTTCCTGTTTATGATAAGTCCAGGCAGCAAACAAACCTGATTTGTAATTATTCCTCCTTCGTCCAACCGCTCGTCTCATTTACTTGTTTGTCAAGCGTTAGCACGCCTCAGTAATAGCGATTGATGTACCTTCGTACTTCTCTGTGATGAGTTCCGAGCGGTTGCTGCTGGTTGCGATTGCGGTTCCGCGCCTCGTACAAAATTAAAGCTGTGATCTTCAGTTGGTTTGCAAAGCGGCGGTTCTGGATGGACTAACGCTTCTCAGAACCGAATTTCTCCCGAATAATAAAACGACAAGTGTACTGTTTCTGCACCTTCGACAAAACGCTGCACGATGCAATCATTGCCAAACAAAAAGTGCTGAGCACATCTCCATCGTTTTTGATATCCCTCACCCTCATAGCCTTCCTCTGTAGTCACTTTCAACAATAGGAGCTGAAACCGCTTTGGTTTCAATGAGCAGAACGCAATGGATGAAGAACATCTGTTCTAAAGTTCAACATTTTGCTCTCAGCCGTAGAGCTTTTCTTCGCCGCATCTTATTGAAATATATAGCGTATCGGTCCGGATTTCCGAAGTTAGCCCAACTGCTCCGCCTCTCAGTAACCAACTTCTTGGGTTGATGCCTTGCTTCTTCACTCGAAGCTTATTTGGATGTCGTGGGGTTTGGATTCATACGCTCAATAAGCTCGTTGTGTCATCGTGTTACCATGCTGCAAACTCGTCCGAATTCGTCAAGAGCTTGCCTGAATTCTTTCTTATTGCCAACGGAGGCGTAACATCCACGGAAAAGCATTTCACGCACATTTCTATCCAATCCCTCCTTGGGTACACTGTCCACACCGAATGCAGCTTTGAGACAGTCTCTCAGGATAGTATTCTCGTCTAATTCTCCTGAAATGATTCGGCACATGGCAAATAACACATCTGCAACATCAGACGCACATCGCGAATTTCTTGCTGCACACAATGCCCCTGCAGAGACGCCGTTAGGCCCACTGGCGACGTTCAAAATCGCCTGCTGAAGGGAGGGCCCCGCGGTTCTAGAGAACAGAGCTTTCCAAAAGTTGAGACTTGCCTTCACGTTTCCCACATTGCTGCAATACAATGTCTTCATAGCAGTCATTGAAATCTCTGACGCAACTGGTAGCAGAGCACTGCTTGCTCGAGATGTCAGCGTTGTTACAAGCTTAAAAAACATTCGCGTCATTTCCGGTTGTGTGTCGTAGCTCCCTCCCGAAAACATGTTTAGGCCAACTATTCCACATCGAACGCACTCCGTAACGCAGTCTAACGCTTCGCCGTTAAAGGAGCCAAAAGCATCTTCTACCCCAGTCACAAGGCCGGGGATCAGCTTATTCATTGTCTTCAGCCACACATCTTCCCCATCAGGCCTCGAATCCTTGAAGCATTCGCCAAGAAGCTTGGTGATGGCGACTATGAGTTGAAGACGTGACTTTTCATCTCGAGCGTACACTCGATCGCTTTGCGATTCATCCTCATCGTCAAATAGAGTCGGCAGTGCATTGATTTCCAAGAGGTTGCATATAGCCTTGGATATCACCCCATTTCCACAGTGTCTTTGAGCCAAGTGAAATACAGGCTCTCTCACCCGCTGGAACACAAACGCAACCGCTTCGTGGTCATTGTAAACACGCATGGCCGTGCTGAGCAGCGCTAGGTCCCGACATAGAACAGCTTCATCCAATGAGACTTCTACCTCGCACGCAGCCGCGGCACATAATCTTTCGCAGGGCTTACGCACCATTTCTTCGAGAGCGTTAACTCTCTCTTGTCGTAAACGAAGTAGGCTGGCAACACTGGCTACAGCGTATGTAGCTTTTTCGGCGGCCCCTGTTGATAGCTGAGAGACAGACTGGTTCAGCGCTGTTATCAATTCTCGAAGGAAAGGTAGAAGAGATTGTGCTTGAATCTCGGCAAGACTTTGCAGTAGCGTCGCTCCTCTATTTGCTAACTCATGTCGTCGCAGGGCATTAACAGCACAAACTGCGGTTCTGTAGAACAGCTTTTCGTCCCTTCTCAACAACAAACCATGTGAGGCTAAAGCACCAAGAGCCGATCTTTGCAAAACAGTCTGCCAGTGGAGACTACCTCCATTTGAATTGGAAGTAGCATTATCGGAACCCACACCGGCAAGCCGCAGTACCCTGTCGAGCACCTGTTGCGATTTGTTCCATTCTCGTTCGTCGATATTAGCATCTTCTGCAGAATCCTTGCTTGCTCCCAAAGCTTCCAATGCCGCGCATACCTGGCTTGGAGGCGTATAATCATCTACGGACAGAAACGTGAATATGAGGTCAAGATACCTTTGATGACCAATAGATAGGGCTCCCGTGGCAAGAAGATCAAGAATTGGACCTTTCTCTTCTTCGCTTTCGCCATCTTCGAGCTCAGGACTAAAGTGGTCGCGTATAAAAGAAAGCGATTCCATTCGTTGAATCACGACAGAAAGAACAGCACAAATACGATCAGAACCAAGCCGTGCCTGATCTTCTTGCATGAGATGATCTGCAGCTATCCACGCCATCCAACCTTCAATAGCAGCGAAGAATGAAGATTTATCAGGTGCGTTGAGACAAGTCCACAGCAAATCAATCACGTTTCGAATAACTTCGCCGCTCTGCTCGGTCTGTTGCTCCATCAGCTCATCGGCATTCCCTTCGGATAAGGAGCACACGACTTCCGAAATTGAGTGATGTATGGTATGGGCGTCTGGGCCGCTTGCTCCATGAAATGCCGCCGCCAAACCTTTGGTAGTGCTGAGGAGGAGAGAAAGGCTTGTACCGCTATACCCAACGACTTCATTTAAGGCCTCCGTCGCGGACTGAGCAAGTTGAGGAATAACAATTACATGTAGAAGGGCGTTTGCAATTTGGATTTTGTCCGAGTAAGGCGTCCAAGCTTGCAAACATTGTACTGCCGCCTTCAACTGCTGCAAGTGCTCTTCGGAAAGAGTCTCATTTCGACGACTTGACACCAATAAAAAGACTGCGTCTGGTACAACTTGATGGGCTTTGGATCGACAAAATGCGCGTATCTGAACATGGTTCGCTACATGACTTGTAGCATTTTGATCCATTTCCCCAGCGATGGCGGCCATGACATCGCACTTCAGTGCTGCCTTTTCCCTCAGTTTGAGAATCAGCATGTCCCACATAGGCTCTTGAAAAGCTTGCGGCGACCTGGACACTGCACCACCAAGGGCTTTTCCAAAGTAGTAAACAGCAGAGCTGCGTGCGGCTTGATTCTGCTGCGCCAATGTGGGGCTCAACAACGCCTCGACAGCTAACGAAACTGCCGCCGACCGAGCATTATTATCCATTACCAACCAATCAGCACGAATACGCGTGTATAGAGCCTGTGCCGCAAAAAGAAGCTGTGGTTGCGATGGAGAGTTGAGCAGTGCGGGTAGGACGTGCCATACCTGTGGTGAGGCCCTGGCTTGGGCAAGGTAGCGGTCAGCTTCTGAGACGCGCTGGTCTCCCCGGTGGAGAACCGAAAGGGCATTCAGGATGTTTTCCATCGTGATTGGGACGATAGGGTCGCCATTTCCCTGCATCGTTGTCGCACAGCAATCGATTGAGGCGCTTATGGGAATCGCATGTCGACAGCACTCGTTTGCGGCGATGAGAGAGACACATTGAGCGCATCGAACGACTCCAAGTCGACCGCAAGATACACACCACACCGCATACAACCCAAGTGCTCCGTCTCGTGAATCCCAAGATACCTACGTAGGTCTCGAAACGGTTGCATTTTGGGCTATTCATCGCTGTTTTTGACCTGATGCCAACTGCCGAACTCCAAAACTGCAAGGTGGGATCAACCGCGGAACCGATTCTAGAATCCGGAATCTGTAAAATTTTCACACGTTTCGCTTGCTTGGTGACCTTTCGAGCAACATCCCGAGTTCGTGATCAACCCGCATCAGCAGAATCTGGACGAGTTTTGAACGACGAGTAGTTCGACTCCACTTCCGTTGGTCTGCGCGAGCACAAGGATCAGGAGCCATCATCACAATCATTTGATTTTCATCGAATATCCTTCTAACCTATCCGTAGCCTACTGGCGTGAAGCGGCGGGGCTATCTCCATCACCACCACTTGTCCACCAGCTGGCAGCATTCGCCTTTATCGAAGATCAGTGTTGGTGTCAACTGCAGCCTCTTATCGCCGCAGGGAGAATCACGGACTACGGAATCTGCGACATATTCCCGATACCAAATTCTGTAGATGAACTATCTGAGCTTTGCTTTCCCGATACGGATTCTTAGAAAAGACGGGTTGCACTCGTAGAGGCCAACCAGACTTGCGTTTATGAAACCATCACGGGAGCAGGTTATTTTTTGTAATCGGCAGTCGCTACCAGAAAGATCTTGAGACGTTACACTGAACACCTCGGTTATTTATGGTCGGGTTTTTTTCAGAGTCGAGAGCAGAACCTGCTCCACCGACGCAATCAATGCAGATATGTCTTGCAAAGCGCCCAGAGCATCACATTGATGACGACACCTTCTCAGTACGATATACTCCCCTTCCAGATGAAGTTCCACCCGGACATATCATGGTAAGGGTACTATACGTTTCATGTGATCCTGCAATGAGAGGTTGGCTAAGCACACGCAAGTCATACATCGAACCTGTAGGAGTGGGTTCAACCATGCGAGCAATGGGCGTAGGAACGGTAGTTAGTGGTTGTAGAGGCTTTCCTGTTGGACAGCTCGTCACAGGCCTATTTGGATGGACGGAATACTGCGTTATAAAAGTCGAACGGGTAGCTCGAGTGAAACTACCTGCAGGTATGTCAAAGTCGGCTGCACTCGGTGTTTTGGGCACAACAGGCATGACCGCCTATTTTGGACTCCTAAAAGTGGGCAAGCCCAAGAAGGGCGAAGTAGTCGTTGTGTCTTCAGCTGCGGGTGCCACCGGAAGCGTCGTTGCGCAAATTGCCAAGAATGTAATCGGATGCCATGTGATTGGTATCGCAGGGGGATTAGAAAAATGCCGCTATTTGGAAGAAGACCTCGGCATTACGGCGGTAGACTACAAGAGCGAAGAGGGTATAGACAAAGGTTTGAAGCGAGCTTTAGATGGGAAAGGAATTGACATCTATTTCGATAATGTTGGGGGGAAAACCCTAGAGGCGGCCCTGAGAAGAATCAATATCGGCGCTAGGATAGTGGTTTGTGGGGCCATTAGCGGATACAATAGCAGCCGTCTCCCGCCAGGGCCTCCAAATTATGTTGCCCTCATATCCAAACGTGCTTCTATGACGGGGTTCTTGTTGTTTGACTTCAGAAAACAGTTCCCCAAAGCTACCTACGACTTGACAAAGTGGCTCGTGTCTGGGAGGGTATCGAGCAGGGAATATGAGATTGTCGGTTTGAAGAACGCACCTCTGGCCTTGAGAGCTCTGTTTGAAGGAAAGAACATTGGAAAGGTGATCGTGCGAGTATTTGAAAACGAGGAGAAGACTAATGCCCACGGTTCGAAAGAGCATCGTACAGCAAAGTTATGACACGTTATTTAGGTATTACGCTCGGCTGCCGTTGCCAGTGCCTCCTCCATACGTGTGTGAAGTTACTTTAGTTGGTTTCTTGAAAGGGTTCGATATGCTGTCGTCCAAGACGGAGCGAAGAGAAAATTAGTATCTGTCAAGCTGATGTCCAGCGACAGCTTAAGTCGAATTCCACATTCACGATGCTTGAAGCGACGCTGACTTGGTAACGGTGTCAACCTTTTGAGCATAATGAAGATCATTCCCTGAAACGTATTCAGAGATATCAAGTGCAACTTCAACAGATTCCCTGACAACATCCTTTTCATCACTTCGAAATTGCGAAAGCACGTTCTCAGCGGCGAGGGAACCTATGCTACCCAGAGCTTCTGCAGCTTCGTGACGTACCATCTCATGCTCGTTTTGATCCTTGAGAAAGTGTTCAAGGGTGGGAATCGAAGCTTCATGTTGCATTTGTCCTAAGACGTACGCAACCTCATGACGGAACAAGGCGCTTTGTTTGTCGGCTTGCATTCCAGCACACAAGGCCAGCACCGCTTGTTCGCCTCCTTTGTTCCTCAACGCAAACATGGCCTTGTATCGCTCAAAGAGGGGCTTTGATGTATCACATAGAACTCTTTGAAGATGATTGACATCTTGCTCATCGTGTGCCGGAGCTGGATCAAGCGACGTATACGGCGTGTCATTGCGCTTTTCAAGCCCGCGCTGAACGCATTTGATTCGCTGAACGGCCAGAAGACAAGTTTCTGTTATCTCTTGTGCGAGCGATTGATCAGCGGCATATTTCTCCAACAGCGGCAACATCGAAGGACTGGCAATTGCGCCCATGGCTTCTGCAGCTTCGTGACGCACCATAACGTCTTCCGAAGAGTCCTGAAGAACCTTTTTCAACGTCGGGAGCGAATCCGAGGCGCACATCTGACCCAGCACATATGCAACCTCATGACGAACAAGCGCGGACGGATCAGAAAGAAGAGAGTGCTCTAAGGCACGCACGGCTTCAGTCGTGCCGAGACCCTTAAGGCTGAAGATCGACCTCATGCGCGCCGACACTGGACTGCTGCTGCTGTGCAGCAGCGACACTATTTGACCCACGGTGGCCATGTGGAAGAGCGAGAATGGATTCTTTTGATGTGGCGGGGAGGGGATCGGAGAGGGGTGTTTTGAGGATGGGAGGGTTCTGGGGAAACACGCGAGGCGGATCAACGGAAGATGCGATTCGCAGAGTGGACGTGGCGCAACACGTGGCAACGATGGGGCGCGGTGCGACGTCGTGGCGCCACGCGTGGCCAGTCGGGAGTCAGTCATTCGTCGTGGAGCAGGCGCGTGCATTGCATTTTGTAGCTTGGCATCCACATCGATTCGTTTCGCCTCGTCGGATGTGCCTGCCGTGTTGCTTTTTCGTTCACCGTACTTCCGTTCCGCCGCCGTCTCTTCTGTCGCTGCAGTGTTGGCTGCTTGTCTTCGTTGCCTTCATCGTGCTTCATACAATTCATCCACCGCTTTTCGTTCCATCTTCCAGCCTTCAATTGCCGTCAACCCGAGTCAATTTGAAATCCCGCCTCGTCTTCCTGCCGCGCATCCGTCACTTCCATCTGCTCCCCTACACCCCTGCCCAATAACTTCTTCTCGTCGTTCATCTTCGTCACCTCCGCAACCATTCAGTCGTCTAGACAGCGCTCCTTTCACCGAGCCGCCAACACCACCACCACATTAAGCTCGTACAGACCAGCCGCCGCTCCGATCCAAACCAGCGTTCATAAAAGCAGCGCGCCAGCGCACGCCACCGGCTCCAAGATGGCCGCCACGGGCAAGAGCTGGTTGGCCGCCGCCGCTGCGCCCGTTCGCACACAACCAAAGGGCGCTCACTTGCTTCATCGAACCTATCAATTCAGTTACGTGCATCGTTCCATGGATCGCAAAAATGAGGATTACAAGAATCAGATCCGTAACATAGCAACCGTGGGAACCGTGGAAGAATTTTGGGCTGTGTATACTCATCTTAACCGTGTGAATAAACTGTCGCCCAACACTGACTATTTTCTGTTCCAAAAGGGTGTGCAACCTATGTGGGAAGACGACGCTAACAAACGGGGAGGTAGGCTAACCATTCGACTGCAAAAGGCCGCCAGCCCTCGCGCTTTTGAGGACCTTTGTCTGGCGCTTATCGGCGAACAATTCGAAACCGACGACATCTGTGGAATTGCTTGTTCGGTAAGAACCTACGAAAACAATCTGAGCATATGGCTCAAGGATGCTAACAACAAGCAACTACTTGTTCGCGTGGAGAGTATTGCGCGACGCAATTTGAACTTGGAGCCCAAGATCGTGCTGCGCGACTGGTCGTTCAAGGCACACAATAATACGGATCAATCGCCCAGCTCGTAAGAGTTATAGTTGGTAAACACGTGAGAGCGTTCGGAGGCAGCGCCGTTGGGCCTTGAATTATGTGAAGAACGGTACATGTGTCGACAAATCATGAGTTAGTTCCTTCGCACTGTTGGTCTTCGAGTTCCGCGCTCCTTATTAAGGAACAGAAGCACCGTGCCTTCCCGAGTTAGGATAGATGCAGATTGCAATGCCAGCGCGCGTTCCACGTTGCGTCGGAGCCCTCGTTGCACGCGTGGCCCCCCGCCTATTGCACCAATTGCCATCGTACAAGTGGACTGCAGATTCGCTCGCCTCCATCTGGTTTTTCTCTTTCGACCCCCATACAACCATAACCTTCTTCCCCACCCCCTAGGCCTGCTGTTCCCCGTCCAGCAGTCCACCTCAGCGCGCAACCGTCATGACGATCCAACATATCGCTTCACTCCAGCAGTTTGAGTCAGTTCTCAAGTCGTCTGGGAACAAGCTCGTCGTTGTCGACTTCTTTGCCACCTGGTGCGGACCATGTCGCGCAATTGCCCCCTTCTACGAGTCTTTGTCAAACCGTTACGCCGACCGCGCAATGTTCCTCAAGGTCGACGTTGACCAGGCACAAGACGTCGCCCGTTTCTGCTCCGTGTCTTCTATGCCAACTTTTCACTTCTATCGTCGTGGGGTCAGGGTGTCCCAGTTTTCGGGTGCTGATCAGAACCGTTTACAGCAGGAAATAGAAGCCCATGCCCCGTCTTCTGCCGAGGTAGCCTTTGTAGGATCTGGTAATAGGCTGGGTTCCCAACCTGCGTCATCCAGTCCATCGCAGCCGGCTGCGCCGGCTGCTGCTTCGGGTGACGCAGACGACATGCTGTCGAGAAGAATGGCGGCTGCAGCCGCCGCCGCCAAAAGGGTGGAGGCTTTCAAGGAACAGCAAGAAGCCGCCGCAAAAGCGGCTGAACCCACCCCCGAACCGGCCCCTGAAACTGCTCCGGCTTCACAGCCAGCTCCAGCTTCTCAGCCAGTCGCCGAGGCTTCGTCTTCGGAGGCCCCGCAGAATGACCCGCGTCTCGACGTCAACCTACTGTTTCTCACGCAGATGGTGGACGAAATGGGATTCCCAAAGGTTCGTGCTCAAAAGGCGCTCATTCTTACGGGTAACAAGAGTGTCGAGCAGGCTGTGGAGTGGTGTTTCGAGCATGCTGATGACCCCGACATCGACGAGCCGTTACAGATTGTCACGAAGGAAGGAAAACCAAAGCCCAAGCTTACTCAAGAGGAGGCGAAGAAGCGTGCAGATGATTTATATGCACGTGCCAGAGCGAAGAGAGAGGAACAAGAAAAGAAAGAGGCGGTTGAGAGGGAGAAGGAACGACTCAGGTCTGGTAAGGAGGTCGCTGAAGCAAAGAAAAAACTCGAGGAAGAGAGTCGTAGAAGAGCTGTTGAGGAGAAGAGAAGAGAGAAAAGAGAGGCGCTCGCGGAGAGAAAAAGGGTGCGTGCTATGCTTGAGGCAGATAAGAAAAGGCGTCACGAAAAGTTCCATATGCCGCCAAGTGATCCACCAGCACAACCCGAGGCGTCGTCTTCCAAACCGGAGCCGAAACATGTTGACCCATCGGCAGCAGCTGGTAAGATACAGTTCCGGATGCCAGATGGCTCGCGTATCGAGGGCGAGTTTACTGGCGACCAAACTATGGACGATATGATTTACTTCTTGTTGACTGCTCGTCCTGAACTGAGTGCTCGAACTTTGACGTTCTCACAGCAGTATCCACGAAAAGTGTACTCTCAAAGCGAGTATGGTATGTCCCTCGCTGATTTGAAGCTCCTACCACGGGCTGCGTTAACCGTATTGTACTCGTAAAACGCAAAGAGCACTTGCTATGATCATATACGTCTTCAGAGAGGACGCTGGTTGTAGACGTAAAGGGTTAGGACTTTGTACAAATCTACACCGCTGTTTGACGACGCAGGCCGAGTTCATTGTTGTGTATTGCACCCCATGCGTTGGACGACATCGAGGTTCAGTCTTCAATAACCATCGGACATCGTTTTAGTTTCTTAATCAATTAGCTTATTCGCCACTCACTAGTCCACCCAACGAAAGACGTGTTCATTCGGTGTACTTGCCGAAAACGACAGTACTGTTATGTCCTCCAAAACCGAAAGAGTTAGAAATACCGACGGAAATGTCAGCCTCCTGCATCACATTGGGTACGATATCAATATCAACCTCCGGCTCTTGGTCATTGATGTTAATCGTGGGATGAATCTTTCCTGTCTCAATGGCTTTAACGGTAGCAACGGCTTCCAGTCCCCCTGCCGCCCCTAGTGCATGACCGATCATTGATTTTGTTGCATTCATCTTCAGCTTGCTCACATCGCCATCAAACACGCTGCGAACAGCTCGGAATTCTGCAAGATCTCCAGCTGGAGTTGAAGTTGCGTGTGCATTGATATAGTCAACATCCTCCTTCTGAACTCCAGCGTCCTCCAAAGCATGTGTGATACAAAGTTTGACACCGCTACCGTCTTGTCTTGGCTCTGTGATGTGATGAGCATCACAGCTTTGTGCTCCACCGAGATACTCTGCAAGAATTGGAGCACCGCGTTGTAATGCGTGCTCAAGACTTTCTAGCACCAATAACCCAGCGCCCTCTCCCATGACAAAACCGTCACGAGTCTTGTCCCATGGTCTTGATGCACCCTGTGGATCGTCATTTCTGGAGGACAGTGCGCGACAAGCAATAAAACCGCCCAGGCCCACAGGGACGATGGCTGCTTCTGATCCGCCCGCAAGACAAATGTCGCAATCTCCTCTTCTGATATGGATTGCAGCATTGTTGATCATAAAGTTACCCGTTGCGCACGCTGTTGACACTGAATAGTTGGGGCCCATGAAGCCTGTTTCCATGCCGATGAGCGCAGACCCCTGCACGCCAAGAATACGGAAAAGGCAGAAGCACAGAACATGAAAGTCAGAACATAGGGGTCGCAACATTCGTTCGTTGATCTCAGTCTGGTTCGCAACTTACCATGTTGGTGATCGCGTAGGGAACGAAAAAGGGTGACATACGAGAATAACCGCGGGTAAGCAGCTTCTCGACGCCCTCGGAGTAGACGTTCAGTCCACCCATACCCGACCCACATAGAACGCCCGCCCTCCTCTTATCAATCGCTTCCAGCGCATCAGATCCGTTTCCCAGCCCCGCATCTTCGAGCGCCTTCTTACCAGCAACGAGTGCATACTTAAGAAAGGGATCAAGACGTCTCAACAACTTTGGCTTAACATATCCGTCTGTCTCCACTTGATCTGGATCAATGCAGGCAGCAAAATTAGTACTCCACCCTTCGGTATCAAAACTTTTGACTCTCTTCACGCCGCTCTTCCCCTCAAGCAGCGAGGTGTAGAATATGTCGGAATCGCACCCGAAGCACGATACTACTCCCGTTCCGGTCACGACGACACGCTTGACGGTTCCGTGCGAGGTCTCGCGTGTGAGAGAGACCATTTTGATGGGCGCTGTTGATGCCTTGCGCGAGGGTCGAGATGGAAGAGAAGTGACATTATGAGACATTGGTCGAAGCCATTTGGAGTTTGTAGAGGAAGTCAGCGGAATGGGCGCCGAAACAAACGTAGTGTGAAAACGTTGCATGAGGAGGCGCAGTAAAGACGGTGGCGCGATGTGGTGAATCGTCGCGATGATGATGGATGAAGACGGTGGCGGGTGTGGGGGCTTCAGCACGGATGTCACGGTCGAGTTCCCTTCTGTTCATGTGTGATCATGAGCTGTGATGGCGTGCTTTGCACGCGTGCGAGCTCAGATCGGATCGCGGGGGTGAGCCGCCACGTGTCCAGCACGCGGGTGATGCGTGCCGTTGGCTACTGTCGCTACCCTGTATTCCACACGCACAGGTTCGAGTTTGGACCGGGTGCGGCGGCACGGGCCGCAGTGCGGCCCCGCCAGCCGCCATGCGTGTTGAGCACGTTCGCAGCGTGCGAAGCTGCGTCGCTTTTCGGTTTTAATTTGCGACATGGATCGTCGACGCGCCAGTGCTGTGGCTCCCGCGCAGACTTCGCACACTCATCGCCAATGATGGTTCCTGTTCACCGCAAGACTACAAGGGTATGGGGATCAGGCAAGAGCGACGTGGCCGTAATTCTCCTGTTGCACGACCGTGTTACATGTTGCCACGATGAGAACCTGCGCAGTTGGGGGATACCAGCTCAACATGAGCGTGCTCCCAGGCACGGGTGCCAGTCCTACTTTGACAGGTGGCTGGCCACCAATTTATTTGTGCGAGATCGTCCATCAGTCGTGAAACGCTGCCGAGACGTTCTTTGAACGCTCTTTGCTAAATTTCTTTCATGGCTTGCCGTCTCGCCGTTGAGCAAGTGCACTCCTTCAACCGCTCCTACTGCAACGAAGACGGGATCAATTGCTTTTTCATTTGTTGGCGGTTTCTGACATTCAAGGCACAACAGAAACGTTACACGACTTATCGCCAAGAGCCCCTCACTCGAGCGCAAGGTTCTACGGCTGCATAATGAACAATAGCTTAGGCGATAGTCGAAGAAGTTGAACGAAACATTTATTCTAGACGATAAACAATACATAAACAATTGCGACCTCAAAAACAAAACGCACGTCTTCAATGCGAACAGAATCCTTCAATCGCATCACGGCGTTCACGATCTTAAATAACTCTTCGCCCGACAGATGGTTCCGAAAGGGTTCGCAGTCGAATAAAGTTGCACTTCTTCCCGTGTTGCCTCTTCAACGAAACAGAAGGGAGGATCTAAATGGTTCGAGAACTGTCCAAAATGTGTGGATGTTTTCAATTCTCCACTTTGTTCGCAGCTATCATTACTGCTTTTGTTCTCGTGAATGTAGAACACTTGCTTCAAATTTATGCGCCCAATTGCTGTTCCAGATCCCAGACCAACGGCGATGAAACCTTGTTTTACGTCGAAACCTCGACATCGAATTACTGTTCCATGTTCTGTGAAGCACGCAGGAGATGCGTTGGAGCCAAAACACAGGATGAGCAATGCGTGGCATTTGCTGGCGAATGCCAAGGAGAGTATCAATACTGTGATTAGCTTCATGAGAATGTTTCGAATTGAGATAGTAAAGCCCGTTCAAGTCTAGACCTTGAGCAATGTGGTGACACGACTGATGTGACGTCGAATTTCTCAACGGCTTTCAGATGCTCTCTCAGAGGCAGTTTGACGACGGAGCAAATCGGAACAGATTGGCAGTGAGCTTGCAGAACTTGTCTGTAATTCGGTTATGAAGCTGTTTCCCGCAGCACCCCCAACTGCTTCTAAATAGTCGATGATGTGCTGAATATGTTGCTCACTTACTTTCACGAGAGGTCTCCAAGTTTTGGTGCCTCCTGCTTAGAAGGATGATTGTTAGCGTTGAACACTGTTAAAAGAACACTATCCCTTAAACTATGAGAAGCTAGCATTCTTGCGTACAACGCTTGAGGCGGCTTGAAATATGACAAAGTGACCTTACTACGATAAGGATTAATATCGATGCCTGTAGTATATCCAATATCAGTGAGGGATCATATCTATCGCCAAGATCTTGTTGTTGGCCTCAATCTTATTGCCTTCGGCAATGGGGTTTCAGAGTCAGGCAAGCATGGTCAAACGCCTCCTGCGAGAAATATGTTACATATTTCATATTATATGTAAGTGACATATCAACTGCCTGGCCAACATCACTTAAGTGCCATTGGCGTTGAGGGAATTATTCCGAAGAAGCAAACACTTCAGCTCTGCGACACGTCGATGTGCTGCGGGTAAGTAGTAAACGTAAGGCTTGCCTGATGGACTACAAAGATGTTTTAGTACTTTTTTAATGTTGTTACAATATACTTCTCTTGTTATTCAATACAACAAAATAAACAGCATTTCATTGCTTTGTTATTCAGTACTTCACTTAACTTACAACAAGTGAGATCGGATAAGACTTCAAGGAATACACTCAGCGGGGAAATCGACCCTTATGGTCGCCAAAGATAAACCGCTTCGTTGATACAGCCCGTAAGCTTACATGCGGTGGCAAGTATCCACCACACAAAAATCGCGTCTCCTTGAGGTGAGCGAAGGTTACGTAAGCTAGATATTATACCTGCCAACATGCAAAGGAAGAATTGTTGTGAGCACGTCCCGTTTTGGTGAAGGTGTATTACGACAAGGTGTGCTTTCGTACCTCCGTCAAGTTGTTCAAATTTGACGCCTTGTTTGTTGCATTCTTTGAAGCCATGCCAGTAATCTTGAAAGGCCTGATGAGCACAAGCAATCGCAATGTAGAGAAAGAGAGGGAAGCGCCTGGTAGTTAGAAGAGACTATCTCGGAGAAGAAGGCTATCCCTCTCGCCGAGCAATCCATCTCCAGGACACCGCAATTGCTCTCTTATAGAATGAGATCATGCCACGCGACTTTTCTAAAGATATATTTCTCATTGCTGATCCTTACGTCACAGGGCATGGCACAATGCACGAATGATACGCCCATGGTTGCTACTGGAACAGCAACTTGCCATGGAAGACCTCTTCGCAATTCCAAGGTATCGCTCAATCATGTGATAGGTTTTGTGGTGAATCAGATTGGATCATCATTGACCGATGCAAATGGACGTTTTTCGATAAGTGGAAACGCTCTCGACACTTCTCGTAATTCAGCATCTAATGGCTTGCTCATGGCGGGCAGCATTCAGCTTATTTTCGAATTCGATTACTTTGAAACGGGGAATCAGAAGAGAACCTTTGGCGTTGGGCAATGGCAATCGAAGGGAATCGACCGTTTTCAGGGGAAGATCAACATGGGTAATGTCAAAGCCGATTCCGATTCTTGTGAGCGTTACATGCTGTTTTACGACGTTGTGCAGGATTACAAGCGTAGAGGAGGGGCTAAAGAAATCGAATTCTTTGTTTTGGCTGAGCAACAAATTACATCAAGGGCGCCATTTGCGTATATGACGAACATCAATATTCCCAAGGGTTTCGCAATGACACCGGAGATAGCAAAACATGAGTATGGGCACGTCATTCGCAACTATTTTGACGGCGACACATCGCACTTTCTGGATGACGTTAAGATTTACGGTGGCTTCGAGTACCATTCATGCGTGACAAAAACGTCTTTGCAATTTGCTTTTAACGAAGGATGGGCTTCTTATTGGGGAAGTCAATGTGTCAACAATGACGCAAACGGACCGAAAGACATTGAAGGAAATGTGGCTGCTGCCATTCGCGGTCTGCAGGAACGGTGTGGAACCGAAGATAAGCAAATGCTGGAGATACTCGCTCGAAATCCGGGCACAATTCATACATACGAGGAGTTTAAACATGCCCACCACAAGATGTATAGTTGTTCTTAATCACGGAACCAGTCATTAACCCTTTAGACCTTTGGCCTTCTTAGTGAGAGAGCGTTTCTTTCAGCAACACTCTGGACATAGTTCTAAGTAAGCTAGTGTGCCTATAAACGAGATGGAGAGAGAGAGAGAGAGAGAGAGAGAGACCTTTGAATGAACTGAAAGAATTGCTCACTGGGAAATGGATACTCATGACCGTGTTACATCAACGATTGGTGCGAACACAGATTCTCCTGTTTGGTGCAGAAATTTGTGGCGTATGAAGGCAATCCTGACCACTGGTACAGAAGTTTATGTTCTTTCGTGTTTCTTTTGCATGATCCATCTGTTTGCAAACGTCACAGTACATGAGTAGAAATGCCGCATTGCAGAATCGCTCTCTTTTCGGATATTGGCTTCGTGCATAATGTTGGGCTCAGCCACAAAGCCAATGTTAGCCGCACGAGTAATGCTGTGGTTGGGATATATTTTCTGTTGAACATCTAACATTATGTTGTACTTGGTACAATTGTGTAGCCTTCCGGTACCTAGTACCGATGTTCCTTTTGGTACTAGTTTAGTTAGGATCCTGCTACTTTCATTTCTTCATTCGCAAACACCAGAAGCCTTATAAGGAACTGTACTTCCGCTTTCATCAACGGTGGATGGTAGTTGCATAATTTACCATACTCAAAATGTTTCAGCATAAAATCAAGAGATATCATCGACGTTATCAGCCCCGTCAATTTTTGTAGTTCAGATATTGATGCATACTCTTCCCACAGCTTAAAATATGGATGTAGTACCTCGGAACTAATTGGAGGTTTAGGGTCGACCCCAGCGGCTAACGGCCTAATGTCGCGCACCGGAAAATCCAATTTCGCCATGCCCCAATCGAACAGAAGAAAAGAACCGTCTTTGTCCTTGATTGTGTTACCCTCATATATATCATCATGCACCAACGAAATGGGGTACCTCCCATTCTCGTACATGGACCGTATTAAGTTGTATAACGCTTCATTATACTCCCCTACCTCAGCCATCCCATCTTCGGCTCCGCATTCGAAACTTCCTTCGCTTCCTAAGCTTCTTCTTACTTCCTCATCGTTGAGCATCTTCTTTGTTCGACAAATCAGTGATTCGCATGACTCTTGTGGAACCCCTGCTTCCCTCAGCTCTTCAATATGATTCATCGATTCCAACTGCAAACGTCCTAGCGCAACCGAGAGTTTCTCGAATTCTCTCACGGAGATCTTGTCTTCCAGTGGGGTCCCATAGTTGTTCATCAGCATCCATTTCTTTTCCTCATTGATGGCTATCGGTTTCCGTGCGAGATACGGTGCGAAACTGCCAATCAACGCCGTCGCTTTCACCTCTCTGCGAGTGTTAGCCTTTAGGTACACTACTCCCTTGTTTGTGTTGGCCTTTAACAAAGCACCACGTGGGGTTACTTGAAATTGTTCAAACGTACCATTCACCACATACCCATGCTTTGCTAATGTTATAGACGCTTCGTCTACAGTGTCGTTGCGCCATTTCGGCATCTCCCAAGGACGAAGCTGTCCTTCTGCAAACTCTTCGAAGTCCGCTCTCGAAAGAGTGCGAAGTGCAAACGACTCAGCAGGAGTGCGCTCCCAAGGCGTGAATTGGCCCATCGTCAAACAGAGCAAGGTCCATTCCTTCTGATACCTTCTCGATCGACATCCATTCGTATTCCTTAAAGGCAGGATGTACAGGATCGTCGCTTTGTGGGTCTATGGGCGATACGCAGTGCAACATCGCATGAGGAGGCCACGGACGCGTTTTATGGTAGTCTTCATTTGTCGATGAATAGAGGAAAATAAACTCGTACCTTGTACCGCACATCTCCTCAAAACGACGACTGAAGCATGTAGTCATATCGCGAGCTTTCATTGGTACTTCTCCGCACTCAATCGAAGGGAAGGAAAACTTTTTTTTCCACGGCGGTGTACGATGATCATGTAGTTAAGCTCGTCCACAATAAGAACCAAATATGGAACCAGCTCTCGATCAGGGGGTAAAGTATGACTTCGGCCCGAAGTCGTCATTGTTATCACGAAAGAAGAGTATCTGGTACGTTCAATAACTTGATGAACTCTTGGCAACAGTGCAAGCGCAGCTTGACGACGACAATCGCAGAGTAAGCTTGAAGAGGAAGAACCCTGGATAGCGGAAAGTGGTGAACGAGCAAAAGAATCCAACGAATTCAATGCCTACCGTAGGACACACTTGGGAAAATTCGTGCACGTAGATAACAACACAAACATCACCCCCCCCCCCCCCCCCCGTACCTACTCGTGACACGGGCAGACTGCCAACACGGGTCCGGACGGCAAATACCTTCGTACTACGAAATTCGTAGGTGTTCGTGAGACGAAAAGGGACTTCATTTGCCACGCAGTTGCGAACTACACGGACGCACGCCAATGACACAATCGCGGCGGCGCACACACACACACGCCCTGTCAACGGCGCTCCCCATCAGCGCTCCAACTCAAACAGCACGCTGCGCCTTCAGCGCGATCTCAGTCATCCTCAGAGGAGAACTGATGTTTTGCTGCTCGTGGAAGGCTTTGCCACCTACCCAAATCCCCGCGAGGCGAAAGTACGAAGAGGGGAAGGCAGCGCTCCGAAAGAGCCCCTGTCGTCGCAACTATCAACTGGGGACAAGGAGCTTTTTCCCCAGCGTAGCTACACTGTAGATTCTACAGCAAAAAGCGACTTCGTATTCGTCCGACCTGACCGTTCCTCGTGTGATACAAAGAGAACCTTATACGCACCGGATGTGTAATGTCCAAATTCTACCACGTGTAATAGTCGCACAGCTTGCCGTGACATTACTGTCACCCCTCG
>JASCIV010000406.1:0-21023 GCA_030374735.1 Gracilaria caudata
CGTCTTAACCCCCCACCGTCCACCCCCACCCGCCCGCGCGTCCGCGCGCGTCGCACGAAAAAAAATGCTCTCCGTCACCGGTCTCACCCTCGCGCTGCTCGTCTCGCAGCTCGCCGTGCAAATCGGCGCGCAGAAGTTGCATCACTTTGAAACACGCGATCTCACCGCCTCCGGCGCGCTGTCCAATGCGTCTCAAGACGTGTCTCACTCACCCGCTCGCATCGCGCTGTTGCACATGGTCAACGACGTGTGGTTTTTCCGTGAGCTCTCCGAAATCGCGCTGCGCAACAAACGCCGCTATGCCACGCGTCACGCCTTCGAAATGGTCGTGCACACGCCTTATGAAACCGCCGGCCTGTTTACACCCGCCGACTGTACGGAACCGTCCGTCGCGAGGCGCGACTCGCAGGGCGCTTGCTTCAAAGCGCAGCGCAGCTTTCAGCTGGATGAGCGCGCGCCCACGTTTGGCAAGATCAAGTTGGCGCTTGACGCATGTGTGGCGCGCCATGATTACTGGCTGTTGTGGAGTGATGCGGATGCGTTGCTGGTGAACCACTCCATTTCGTTGCTTGACGTTGTGGATGATGCGTACGACATCATTGTGGCGCACGATTGGTTCATGCTCAACGCGGGTGTCATGTTGTTTCGCTGTTCACCGTGGACCATTCACTTCCTCAGACGCGTGTATGACGCACGTCAGTTTGACCACGCGCGCGCGCTCGATCAAAGCGCCTTCAATGACTTCTTCACCAAAGACGAGCAGGTGAAAGCGCACGTGAAGAACGTACCAAAACATCTCATCAACGTTTACACCGAGGAGTATCGCCCCGGTGACTTCATCATTCACTTTGCGGGCAAGTTGTACGAGGCCACCCCGTGGGGCATCACCGACATTGCGCGCCAATTCGACGTGCTCTCGCGCATCGACGACGTACACAAAATCAGCTACTTCTTTAACACGCGTTACTTACTCAATTACTTCTCCGGCACCTGCGTCATGGGCCCGCCCGACAAGGACCCCAACCGCGACTGCGATCCCAACGACCAGCGCAGACTCAAACTGCCCGAACCACTAATCGCCATGAGCTATCCGAATCGTTACCGTCAACTGCAATACAGAAACCCCAGATTCAAGCACTGGACAGATCCCTACGATGTGCCTGGCGCCGCTGATATTAAGATCCGACGCGTTGATCCTTCATCATCGTCCTCATAAAATAACATGCCCCCCCCCCCTTTTCTTATCGCCCGCCGCGCGCTCCTCCTACTGCTCGTCTCCTTCTGCCACGTCCGCGCGAGCGATCCCTGAGTTCCCACCCACACGCCACGATTTCAGCCAGTCCGTCGGGCAACTGCCCGCCCTTTCGTCCGTATGCCTTCAGCGCATCGCACAGAAACTCGCTGTCGGTCTTGTTTCCCCTCACCACCAGAGTCCAAGCCGTGCCCTTTCTGCCAGCGCGTCCAGTTCGTCCTACTCGATGCACATGCCATTCCCAACTCTTAGCGCTTCCGTAGTTCACCACATTCCTCACATGTTCAATGTCCAGTCCGCGTGCAGACAAATCCGTCGTCACCAACAGCGGCACTTCGTCGTTGCGAAACATCTTCAGCAAGTCCTCTCTGTCCGCCGCATCAGTCTCGCCGTGGATGCAAGCAGCCGCCATGCCTTTTGTTCGAATCGAGTTTGCTACCGCCGCAGCATCACCTCTTGTGCCACAAAACACAATCACCAGCCCCTCCTCCCGCATCCTCACAATCGCCTCCAACAGCCACACCATTCTCTCGGAGTCATTAGCGAACGAGCGATACCTTTCGGCCACATTCTCGTTCACCATCGAGTCACCGCCACTTCCCTTGATCACCACGCGCACCGCATTCTTCAGAATCTCCTCCGCAAACCCTCTCACAACCTTTGGAAACGTTGCCGAAAACAGCAACCGCTGCGCATCCGGTCGCACCTGCGACAGAATCGCACGCACCTGATCCGTGAAACCCAGGTCAAACATGCGATCCGCCTCATCCACCACCACGAATGAACATCTGCTCATGCCGCACGCGCGCATCTTGAGCATGTCGATGAGCCGACCCGGCGTGGCAACAATCACCTCTGCGCCCGAGTCGCGCATGCGTTTGAACTGTTCGTATTTGGCGTGACCGCCTACCACGCACAGCACGCCGGCGCGAGCACCGAAGCGTCGAAGCACGCCTGTGATCTGCGTGGCCAACTCTCTTGTGGGCGATAAAACCAACGCCACGGGACCGGCGCCGCGCGAAGAGCCGCCTGTTTGACGAGCGACGTGTGACAAAAGTGGTACACCGTACGCCACGGTCTTCCCGCTGCCTGTCTTTGCAATGCCAGTAATGTCACGTCCAGCCAGCGCGGCAGGAATGGCCAGCCTCTGAATCGGCGTCGGTGAAGCAAAAGCGTTGAGCAAAGCCGAGAGTAGATGCTTTGGAAGCTCCAGTGCCAGATCGTCAAACGACGTCAAGGGGAAAAAGCTTCCATTATGCAGCATTGCGCCCATTTGTGTCAATCGTTCCTTGAGCTTTTCTTGTGAAAGTTGCAGGCGCGGAAGAGGTTCGTATACGGACCACACAACTTCCGAGAGCTTGATTTTTGCGTAGTCGACCGGTTGTAGTTTCAGGTCACGAGCGTGATCTTCTCCGTTTTCAGTGACGTTGCCTTTGGCCAGCTCACGAGTATTCGTATCAAATCGCTGTGTGATGTTTTCATGAGCATCGTCGCTTTCGCTTTCATCTTTAGCAATCCGGATGCTTTCTTTCCGTGGCTTTGATTCGGCAGTCTGAACATGATGCAAACTGCTCATGAATGCATCCAGAGTATCTTCGTCTTGAGATTTCTTTACAACTTCTTCTTCTTCTTCTTCTTCTTCGTTTGCATCGTCAGGAGTGTGCTTTGCATGCGTGGTGACGACTGCCAGCGGCCTGAAACGAGACAATGGTCTTCGAATGGTATGGTCGGAATCTGAATCATTGCCAAACATGGATGGCGCCGGTCGCGCCCTCTTCATGGTAACTCATGAGACGAAAACATACACAACGGTGCTCTTCGTCTTAGCCATGCATTACGCAACCGACACGTCTGGACCGCGCAGCCGAACGATTGAAGGCGTTACGGAATGCAAAAAGCGCGCACTCAAACTTGCCGATAAGGATAGGAGGGACGAGGTGCCTCTATCTTATATGCTCTCGTTTGCAGACCACGCACAAGAGGTGTCGCGAAGCGATGCGCTGGATCAAGTCACAGGCCCGGCGAGCATACCATCGATACAGATACAAAGAGTATCGATACGGCAGTTTAGCTTTTTGCGTGCAAAATTTTTCGCAATCAGCCCCATCTCGGCGTTCTGCGGACGCAGCGAGAACGAAAATTGTAAATATAGGCTTTTTTTAATGAAAGTTTGGAAAAGCCATTCATTTTACGCTACCGGACCATACGCGAGTTCCTGCTTTGATATCCGCAAAGCAAAAGGTCGCCCACGCTGGAAAACGAGCGACGGTGACCATCCAAAAAGGTGAACGTGTTGTGGAAATGCACTACCAGACCATAAAGTGGTGTGAAGGAAGGGTACATGCTGTTGACATTGGCGCACGGATGTGGGCTATGATGTGCAGCTAGACGGTGAGTGTGGAAACTGGGAGCACTTGATAGGCAAAGATCGACGCGTTTGTTCCCGTCGTTTCATCGTAAACCTCCCGCACCGCAACAAGAAAACGGCAGCAACATGCTGCACCAGACTGTGTTGATCTCAGAATGGGCTCAACCACGCCACATTTTGGTCGGGTGGCCCCAGAGGCAAGACACATGGCGACAGAAGGGTGCTCCAGCTCAAGATGCCGTTGTCCATTTCATACAGGCTATTCTGTCAAACACGACGAATGTTCGAGTAACTATTGTCGTAGGCGAAGGAAATCGTTTCGAAGATATCCGCGACCTGTACACTAAGAAGTGGCCTCATATATGCCTCCATAATAACCGACTTTCGGTAGAATATGTTCCTATGAACGACTGCTGGATCAAAGACACGGGACCTTTCTTAGTTCTTGACACAAAGTCATCGAAACAAGGTCTGACGGGAGTTTGCTTCAGGTTTAATGCATGGGGAGGCGCTAGCGGTGGGTGTTATGCTGACTGTAGCAAGGACGCCGAAGTCGCCAACCGTTTATGCTCGCGTTTTGACATCGGAGCGCGTCATGTGAAAATGGTGCTTGAAGGAGGTTCTGTATGTTCGGATGGTCAGGGAACGCTTCTGGTCACCAAAGAATGCCTTCTAAACCGGAACCGAAATCCGCATTTGAGTCAGCATGACATTGAACATACTCTGCGTACAAGCCTTGGAGTTAGAAAAGTTGTCTGGTTACCCTTTGGAGCTGCGTTCGACTCTGACACCGATGGTCATGTGGATAACATGGCCACCTTCATCAGACCGGGGCACGTACTGCTACTCTGGGCTGATCAAAACGATTGCGCCGATCAGTTTCGACGAAGCAAACTTGCGCTCGAAGTATTGGAGAACAGCACAGATGCACAGGGGAATTCCCTTGTGGTTCACAAAGTGACAGCTCCACCCACTTTGACGAGGTCAAAAGCTGAGGCAGATGGTGTGGAGACTGTTTCGCCTTTGGTCGCGAAAGCAAGATGCGATGGAGAGCCACTCTGCGCCAGTTACGTGAATTTGGTGATCACGGACGAAGCTGTGTTTGCCCCTGCTTTTGGAGACGTAGAGGCTGATGATAGGGCACGACGCGAACTGCAAGCCGCGTTTGCTGAAACGGGCCAGAGTATTGTGATGGTGAATGCGAGAGAGATTGTGCTCGGTGGAGGAGGTCTACATTGTATGACTGCAGTCGTTCCAGAAGACGGTCAGTAACAAACGTCATGACGGTACGTGATTGGGAGAGGGGGACCGCATTGTACATTGGCCGAACAGCTGGGGTGGCCTGTTTGAATGTGAACTTCAGATACGCTTGTTTGTGCACAAGAATTTCCGGTATTCTGTTGCGCAGAAGATTCTTCGAACGCCTATCAATCTGAACAGAAACGAAACGTCGGTTCGGATGTGGACCGTTTTGGGGACCATGGAGAAGTGCGGAGCCATGACGTGAAGTGGCGGTTTGTGCTCAACGGTACAGATTCGGTGCTACAGAATGTGATTCGCTGAGGTGGCGATTCGTTTCCCAGTGGGCAGTGGCGACGGTGATCACTGCGACATGCGTTTGCGCGACTACACAAACGCTGACGAGGGGCAGCAATAATTCATAAACGGATATGCCTGTGGGAGGCGGTTGAGATTTGGCCCATTTGATTTGGAAGGATTGAGAGAGGAAGCATGTTCAATGCGAAGGAGGTAATGAGTTTACAGCTCTGGTGGTGGTGCACAGCGGCCCGGTTGAGTGATGCGGAATGCAGGAAAAGCTGTTGATGATGTGGTGATAAGACATGAGCACATTGCTAATTATGAAACGGAATGATGATGAAAGCTGAGGCAACAATGAGGGCAACACGTTGAACGGAACTGGAGCGAGATTGTGAGAATGGCGAGATTGTATTGTTTGTTTGCAAAGTAAAGTTTGGGGACGGGGAAAGGTGTTCAATGCATGGGAGCATTATTTTGCCAAAAGAAGGCTGGAACGAGGGAGTTAAGACAGCTTTATAAACACTGTGCTCGTAGACAAAAACGACGAAGCGCAACGCCAAAGACAGAAAAAAACAAACATCACCAACAAACAACAGGAAGTTACATTACAACAGTTAAAAAAACAGGTGCACCAAGAAAGCCAAGCGCAGCAAAACAGCTCAAGTGAGAATATCACAGCAGATATAACAACTGAGGCAAGCGGCAAGCAAGCCAAGGCCACTTGAACCGCCACCCTTGTTGGCGTTTTGATTATCAGAAGGCGGCGGCGGTGCGCCGTACGGTTGGTTCATGTAGGCCGGCGGCGGCGGTTGAACACCCGGCTGGTAAGTTCCCGGCGGATAATCAGCATAGGCGCCCGGCTGCTGCGGCGGGTACGGCGCGTAGCCCGGCGCGGGATAGCCGCCGGGCGGCGGCGGCGGCGGTACGGCGCCCTCCGGCGAATAGGGCGCGTACGGCGGCTGCTGGTGCGGCGGCTGCTGGTGCGGCGGCGGCGGCGGCGGGTTCTCACCCTACAGTTTTGTGTATCAGTTCGGAAATCATTTTGTTAGATGTGTGCGAGGGAGGACATGCGATTGTGTTTGTTGACTTACGGTCATGTTGTTAGTGGGTTGGGTGCGCAAGGTCGCGCGATTGGTGATGAAGAGCGGTGGTCAGCAAGAGACAAGCCGTGCCGGAGTGATAAGATGTGAGGGGCTCCGCTGTTTGGTGTTTTATACTCGCACCGTTGACGAGCGTAGCATTTCTTTTGAGATGTGCGCCAGCAAGGATACAGGTTATTCGCGCGTACACGTAGTTTGTCGGACACGTGGCAAAGTTGTCTGCTCACCAAGAAAGCTGCCCAATCAGCCGCCCCGGTTCCAGGCTCGCGCGACTTCGTTCCCAGCCGCGCCGCTATCATACCCTTTGGTCGTACGACCAAACTGCAAGTGTGGAATACGATGGCAGATAAAGGGTGCGATGGGTGTGTTTGTACTTTTTTACGCTTGTAGCCAACGGGAGAGGAAGCAATAAACTGCGAATGCTCATTGTCTTGCTCCCGCCAAACATCGAGCGCTCGATTGTTATGCAAGTGAACCCGTAAGCGGTCGCTCGAAACCGCAAGCCGCAGTGTAAGTGCGCTTGCGACTGCGCGCGGAATCGGCGAGGCGCGGTCAGTGCCACTTGTTACGTCACAGCGAAGCAGCTCACCGACGTGTCGTCAAGCACGCGAGCGAATGCTGACGTCAGTGCGCCGGCACACAAAACACAGAAGTGTAACTCTAGCACATGTGCCAAAAACGTTTTCGAAAAAGAGAATTGAGCACTGTAATCCACACCTTTATTTTTTTTTTTTTTACAGGAAATAACAAAAACAGCGCACAAAGCCGTGAACGGCGCCGCGCGCCCCGTGGAACGAAATGGAAAGGAAAAAACGAAGATATGCACACGCCGCGCACGAAGCGGCACGGCCACAGCCCTCACCGTCCGTGGCCGCCACATCAGTTTGCGCGTCACTGCGTAACACGCAGCCGGAATTGCAGCAACACCGAACTCACCACCGATTCAATCAGCACGATACGACCCACTTCAATCACGCTGTCGCCATCACCCACAGCGTTCGGCCACCACAGCAGCCGGCTGTGTCGTTCCGTGCTCTTCAGCTTCTCAATGCTGGTTTGCATGAATCCCAGTCGGATGTGAGCGCCGCGGTTGCTGAATTGATACAGCTCCAGTCGCAGTAGCTTGTCATCCACGCCCGCCGTCACCGCTGTCAGGTCGCGTGTCATACTCTCGAATCGCCTCTGTTCGCGAGTAAGAACCTCCGACCGATACACGGGCGTATAATCTCCAGATTGTAGTTGTCTAGACAGCACGTAGAACACTCTGTGGTTTCTCTTTGTGCCGGAAGCCATGTCCAGCTTCAGTACCAAGCGCATCGACCTCTCGCTGGCGCGAATCGCATCCGCGCAAACGATCACGCGTCCCGGTCTCATCACTCTTGATTCGTTCATTTGCATTTCCTTTCTCAACAACGGTTCCGCAATGATATCCTCCAACGTGCACTGCGTGGCGCCAATGAAAGTTTGGTCCTCAATGTGCTCACTCCTGTTCCGTCTGTCAAACACTTCCACGCGCAAGATCTTTTGTCGGTCACGTTCGGTAGCGCAGCACACCTTGAGCTTCGTAACGAAGCGAGGATACTCGTCATACAGCACCGTTTCAGTTCGTCCGATGAGTTCCCATGGCGCGTTAGGCCCCTCGCTGTACAGGAACACCGCAAACGGCCGCACTTGACGGAATGGTAACAAGCGCGAAGGAGCTTGTAATTGACGACATTCCACGCTCAACTCCAACGGATATCGAGTCTCCAACGCCTTGAGAAACGCAGGCTGTTGTAGGTTTGCGGTTGTGCCGAGCAGCAGACGGCTGCTCTTCGGATACTGCAGACGAATTGAACTCAACTCCTGCTCATCAAGCAAAGAGTCGTGAGAAAACGAAGCGTCCAACCCCATCTCTGCGCGCCAACACCACCGCGAAGATCACACGAGCTCCTCAGTAGCTCGCCCACCGCAACCTTTCAATGAGAATGAATGAGTAGCGTGCAGCAGTGCAGCATGCAGTGCGCCGTCCGAATTTGAGTGAATGCGCGTACCGCGAATATAACGTCAACAGGCGCGCCGAACGCGCTTCAAAATCGCTTATGTACCCTTGTACGACAGCGCGCTGTTTCAAACGCGCTCAAGTTCCACAGACTCATCCACGATGCGCTCAGCGTTGGCGCTAAGCTGCAGATCCGTGTGGAGCGCCACGTACGGATTTGTTGACGCGAGCCACACACATGCATCATGCACTCGCGGGAACACATCCGTCATTCCCAGACGCTTACCCTCGCTGACAGCGCCCTGACGCCTGTCTGACACATGACGTTTCGCCCTTTCCTGACGTGTGCACCGTCGTTGGTCGCCTTCGCACCGCCATGGCACGGTTGCCTCAGGCACACCGCGCCACGCATGTCGTCTCGGAAAGGCGTTCCCTCGTCATCTGTAGATCTTTATGATGCGCTACTCGAGCACGACGAGCTCGCCCTTCAGCTCACACAGAACGTGACTGAGAAGCGACAACAGGTCAGCGATGCACGCTGTCGTCTCAACGAGCTTTCCCATCAGTTGGCCGACTTAGAGCGCCAGCTGGCAGGGCGGCTCAAGAATCTCAAGAATCGTGCGGATGCTGCCTTCGATTGGCTGCAATCATGTCCCTGGGACTCACGACTCAAACACGCCTTGGCCAACGTCTTTGGCATAAGTTCATTCCGTCCTTTGCAACACGAGGCATTGAATGCCACGCTTATGAAACGTGATGTATTCGCGATCTTACCCACAGGCGCCGGAAAGAGTCTCGTTTATCAACTTGCGGCCGTGGTCGATGGCGGACTCACACTTGTCGTCTCCCCCCTCATCTCTCTTTCTATGGATCAGCAAACCGCTCTCGGCAATCGTAACATTCGCGCAGCATGTTTGCACTCAGAGTTGGAAAAGGAAGAGCAAAAGTCCATATACACTTCTTTCCTTCCATCCAATGCGTTTAACAACACCTCAAAACACCCCCGCAAAAACAACACAGAAGGTTCTGAATGGCTGCCCGACGACGTACGCCCAATGGTTCTGTTCGTCACCCCGGAACAGGTAGCTCGTTCAAAACGCCTGTTGTCACGGTTGGAAAGGCTGCATGAGAGAGGTCACCTGTCCAGAATATGCGTCGATGAAGCACACTGTTGTTCCTCATGGGGACACGATTTTCGACTTGAATACAGGAAGCTGGGCATACTTAGAAGGCAATGTCCCTCAACTCCGATCGTTGCACTCACCGCAACCTGCGATTCACGAACTGTAGAAGACGTATGCTCCGTTCTTGAGATGCGAGACGCTGTCATATTTCGCGGTGGAGTCAACAGACCAAACCTGTTCTACGAGGTGCGCCTCAAACCTGAGAGTGATGCAGACGTTATCACAGACATCTCGACCTGGATCAAGACGGAATTTAAGGATCAGTGTGGCATAATTTACGTGTTGTCGAGAAAAGACGCTGAGAAGTATGCGGATGGACTTACGGAACTAAACGTTAGCGCCGCTTGTTACCATAGCGATCTGCACATCTCTTATCGCACAGAAGTGTACAATCAATGGAGCAGTGGAGAAGTGAAGGTCGTCGTGGCCACTATAGCTTTCGGCCTTGGAATTGATCATCCGCATGTCCGCTTCATTATTCATGCCACAATGGCCTCCAGTCTAGAAGCTTATTATCAAGAAAGCGGTCGTGCAGGACGAGATGGACTTCTTGCCAAGTGCATAGTGTTGCATAAACCAAAAGATTTTGCCCGAATGAGTGCGTTTGTCGGTGACAAAGGGCCACTTCGTCTTCAAAAGATGTACGAAATGTACAAGTATGCGTGTTCTCGGGGCTTGAGCAGCGGCAACTTGTGTAGACGTGAACTAATCGTCAACTCTTTCGGAGAGAAATTGCCCAAGCGTTCTGCGGAAGAACGTCGTGGTTGTTGCGATCTGTGCGAAGCGAGGTTGGGGCTCATGGTGCCCAGGCTGCAGTCCGTTCTTGTCACAGATCTTGCGAAGGACATGTGCAAGATGATCCAAGACTTCGTTTCCATGTATCCCGACAAAAAGACTACAATTCTGCAGTTTGCGAACGACTGGGGCAAGTCAACCAAGAGATCCGGACAGCGTCCCAGGCGTGGGGGAAAAGCGTTGTCGAGTGCAATCAACGTGAACACACGCGTGGAAATAATCATTGAGTTGATACTGAGTGGTGCCTTGAAGGAACTTCACCGACATTCAAGCTATGCTGTGAACGCCTATGTGACCATTGGCGAGGAGGACGTCATATCCAGTTTGGATCGAATTGAGGTGTCTCTGTGGAAGCAGCAGGAGACACTTGGTTTTCGGTCAAGGGCTAAGGTGCGGAAAAATGAGGTAGACGAAACAAATACAGGGCCGAGTCAGGTTGGGGATGTTGAAGTTATCAATATTGAAGATAGTGATGAGGAACAACCAATTCAAAATCAAGATCTTAAAGAAGAGCAAACGGTAGTTGAAAATTTGCAAACAACAGCGCAGACCGAGAGTGCCAAACGCGACAGCTTACTCCCGGACACCATTGAACCAAAGCCATTGACCACTTGCGAACCTTCTCGTGCTGTGGAAACCAAGAACCTAAACGAACGACCAAAAAAGAAGCCAAAAACAGCATTTGTTTGACTGTCGATTTCATTTGAATCTGTGAAACGTTAACACTTGGTCGTTCCGAGTTATCCAATTCAAATAGAACTGCCCTTGGGACTGCAATCATTGAAGAAAGGGAGTTGGATAGAGCGGAAAGTGCTTTGCCCTGTGTCTTTCACTGCTTTTGTTCCTACCATGGCGAACTCGTCTCTGCGTCTTTGTTCATATGAGTGTCCATATGCCATTCTGCATTGGATCTAAACCTAAGGAACCCCTATAGTTGGGCAACATCCTTCTCTCCTCGCCCTTTTCGCAGAACGATATGGGCAGGCCTATACTTCAGTCCATGTTCAAGATGTGTAGTTGACACATATAACGGTGCAATGCGTTTATAATAACTGTTTTGTTGCAGTAGCTGCATAAACTTTGCCTCTAACATTTACCACAATGATGTGGTCTTGAACCAGTACCACTGCAAGTGAACTCCAAGGGTAGTCTTTCTCTGTCCGGGTCAGCAGGTAATTCGCTTCCCCAAAGCCCTGCAGATAGCTCATCAATACGCTTTACTGGGATCATCAGCTATTCTGGCAATTACAAGATTGGCAAAGACGAACTTCTCCTACTTCCACGCCATCTTCTTGTTCGTGGGCTGGGTTCTCCAAGATTTCTAAATCGGTTTCTAGCAACCTCTTCTCACTCAATAGCAGTTGGCTGACTTCAGCGGTCATATCCGCGCACTTCCTTTCACCTTCATCCTTACTATCTTCAAGAAAAGAATAAAGCTTCAACTTTTCTCGCACAACTTCTGCGACCCTCGTTCTCGCATTCACTTCGGCTTCAGGATCAACTGCCGCGCGTTCTGGTAAGTACGCACCTCTTTTCAGCCAGTCAGTGAACGCAGCCTTGTCCATGGTAAGCACTCGTGCCACAGCCAACGCTTCTGCAACTATTCCCCTGCCTATCACGACGTTGCATGTCCATCTTCCCTTGCGGTTTTCGTCAGATGAGCTACTTTCAGTAACCCTCTCCACATCGATACCCATCTTTGCAAGCGCTCGCGCTTTCAAAGGCGCAAGCGGCTCTTGCGGAGATATCGTCAGCGAAACAGGAAGAGTATCGTAAGCGTTGTCCGGCTGGACAAATCCAGAAAACAGAAGTAGTTTGACGTTCGGCCTTGCGCCGTAAAATATAGTTATGGGCTCTCCAATCTCAAACGATCTCATCGCCCGGCACTCCACGGTCACGCCAGTGTGCACCAAAACTTGAGTGGTGAAATGTCCTGGCTCATGGTTACAAAGATCCCAGAGCGGGACAAGCGCAAGTGTTGGAGGGTCTGTGGATGGTAGAGCATTCTGACGAGTCATAACGACAGAGAGGGCCCAGACGAAGTTAGAAAACGTTAAAACGCGGAGGGAGAGTATTGGTACTCTCTGTGATGACAAAATGCGATAGATGTACGTGTAGTTTCTAACCTGGGCGCGAAGTGACTTCATCGCAGCGCCGGCGGCATGGGATGGTCGCAAAGAGAGCAGGTGCTGTGGCGTGAAGTTTGCGAAAGGTGTCGTGAAAGTGCTTGGAAGAATATTGATGTAGGGCTTGAATCGACTGTTAGGGATAGCTGTTTCGTATAAAAGATGCAACGCAAGCGACAACGACGGCATAGTCGCTAGCGCAGGCATAACGGCTTCCAAGGCCTTGATTGGAGACTTCGTTGCCGTGAGTATAACTGACGAAGGAACAGTCATGATAAGCTCATCTTCGGTAATCGCTCGGGTGGCAAGCAGAGTGACATCGTTCGTTGTGGATTGTGGAGTGAAGTCAATTCGAAATGGTGCGTTATCGAGATCGACACCGTTGTTTGCTAACCAATCGTTGAACGCCGAAAAGCTTTCTGGGCTTCTTCTAGGAACCACAGTTTCTTCATCTGCCCTTTGAAGCTTGCGAAGCTTCGTAAGCATATCGTCAAGCTTCTCCAGCAGTACTGTTTCATTCTCCGACGCCCACCTGTCGTGGTCCTCGACAAAAACCTGAAGAGCGTCCACAACATTTAGTATAGCTGGAGACGGTTTGTACGGCTTTGCATACTTAGCTGACCTCTTGCGACTAAGAGTCTTGGAACGAGCTTTCGGATTGGGCATGATCAACGCGAAGCACCGACAGCAGTCAGGTTGAAACAATACAAGATATGTAACGTAGAAGTCTCAGGGTAGCCCAGGGTGCCCTGAAAGAGCGACGGCCGAAAGAGGTTACGACAAAGAAGTACCTTTGTGAACACGGCACGACAGACGGAGAGCTCTATTCCGGATCATCCTGTGACGGAAATCCCGGCGCTTGCGGACTGCTGCAGCTCCGGTTGGATCGTTTATCTTTTTGCGGGATTTATTGCGTCAGCAGTCGCATGTTTTGAGAAACACGTGGAAGAATTCCCTCTCTCTCAGCTGCATGCATTGGATGCATCTTGTTGAACAAGGCTCGTTCTTCTTCTCCTTCTTCTCAAGAGTGGTGCAGTAACCTTACGCTAAGGTTTGGTTCAGGACGTGAACACAAAGCACGTCCTGGAACGCAATAGTGTGTCATTACTGCCTGAACGTCGGCATTCACGTGCTCCCTACCCTGTACCTACTCCCACATTCCGTGCTCATTAAGGTCAAATTCGCAATCACGAATGTTGCGCAGAATAGGCATTATATACCCCAAAGCGGCCGTAAAATTGAAACGCGTTTCTTCCACAGGGAACATTTCTACTCTGTTTCTTCCTTGATTCTCTCTGCACCATTCGTCTAATTCCTCACTGTCGGCCGTCGGCGGCCTCAGCAGATAAGGATGCTTTATGATCATGGGCGTTACATTTGGCGTGCGGTAGCGAATGAGCCCTATCTCTAGCACTATCATTCCAGGATAAACTGAGACTTCGGTACGGTGAACAGTGCTCAAATTGGGTGAAAAGAGCACAAAAGATAGCGCATCTTACAACGGCCCCTAGCAGTGCTTTAGGTTTTTCATATAAAGTGTGAATCACACTGTGTGATACAGTCTTTATCTCAGCTGGGTCGATGGCTCTCATGCGGTTACTATGCGGAAGATATAATTGACAGCTGTATCCCTTATTGTAGGAGTCGTTCGTGACCCTAAAGGAATGCAACGCAACACGTTCGATTTAGACGCAAAGTGCGTACTGGAACGCAATAGTATCTAAGTACGTCATTACAGCTTGAACGTCGGCATTCACATACCCCCTACCCTGCACCTGCTCCCACATTCCGTTCTCATTGAGGTCGCATTCGAAATCACGTACTTTGCGCAGAATAGGCATCATGTACGCCAAAGCAGCCGTAAAATTGAAACGCGTTTCTTCCACAGGGAACATTTCCACTCGGTTTCTTTTCTGATTTTCTCCACACCATTCGACAAATTCTTCATTACTTCCAACCAAAACGGAGGTTGGCGGACGTAAAGCAGGTTGTTTTATGATCATGGGCGTTACATCGGGCGTGCGGTAACGAATAAGATATCTCTCGTGACAATAGCTGGTGAAGCGGAGGCCCCGATTTATCTCTAGCACTATCATTTTAGGATAGATTGACACAACCGTATCAGACAGTGGTCGATAGCACTCCGAAGACATTGAAAACCGCTTCCCAATCAGCCCTTTGGAGATTGGTAGTTTCGGCGAGCAACTGTGGGCTGAAGATCCCATGAGGAGAGCAAGGAACATGGTGAGGAGCAACAAGCGGGTTTGGAGCTCCATTTGGAAATTGGCTGAAACACGCAGACGAAGTGGTGAAGAGTCGAAGGCGTGAAAGAATGCATATTAATGATACATTCGAGTTTATATATATGAGTCTGCAAGACGTTACGGGCCCTTTACATGAAATAAGCGCTCATCTCGCGTACCCTTAAGAGTATGTTCATTTGTCGTTGGACAAGCTTGTCCAACGAAGAATTTCATGTATTGCATTCGCCGGAGCAATGACATCAGTGTACTGGGAATGGCCCCACAATTTTTTACATCCTCCGGGAAGGGATTCATCCATATGCACGGCTTGAGCAGCAAGTTTGTCAGAACAGATGAAAGGTCTTGTGAACTCCTTAATCCTCACGAGACGCGTTGTTCCACAGCATTTATGCTAGGACAGCTTTTCATTTGAGTAGGGTGGCATGGTTCAGTCTTCGAGATAAAGGTACTCGTGTGTCCGCAACCGTACAGTAAGGAGTGTTCAAATGACATTTACACATTGTGCTCTGAAGTGCTATGTAGATTTTTAATCTTAGAGAGGCACTAAGCTCTGTTTCATGTTCTTTCAAACTTTATCCCAACGACTTCGACGCCTCATATCTATTGTTGAACAAGTCGTTCGTGACTTGAGCCCAAAGAATGTGGCGCTAAGCTGGGTTTACACACAGAGTTCGTACTGGAACGCAATAGTATCCAAGTACGTCATTACTGCTTGAACGTCGGCATTCTCGTATCCTCTACCCTGTACCTGCTTCCACACTCCGTTCTCATCGACTCTGCATTCAAAATCGCGAACGTCGCGGAGAATAGGCATCATGTACGCCAAAGCAGCCGTAAAATTGAAACGAGTTTCTTCCACAGGGAACATTTCTACTCTGTTTTTTCTTTGAATCTCTTCGCACGATGCGCCCTCTTCTTCACTGTCAGAAGAAGTGGAAGACCTCGGATCCCATTCAGGATACCATATAATCATTGGCGTCACATTGGGCGTTCGATAGCGAATGAGGTAGCTCTCCGGACAGTTAGAAAAGCGGATGCCACGGTCTATCCTCAGCACTATCATTTTACCGTAAATTGACACATCAGTCACCATTCCCGGTCGGTAGCACTCAGAAAGCATTGCAAACGACTTTCCAATCAGCTCCTTGGCGATTGGCACGGTCGGCGCGCAACTATCTGCTGAGCATTCGGTGATGAGAGCAAGGACCAAGAACAAGAGGAAGAAGCGCTTTTTGAGCTCCATTGGGAAGTTTCGCTGCAGCAAGCCGACGAAATGGCATAATGACGCTCGTGCGAAGCAACGAATGCATACTGTACAACTAAAGCTCATGTACTTTGGTTTGTAAAGGTTGCAGACCCTTTTCACAAAAAAGACAACAACGAGAGGCCCCTTAAATCGGAAAATACTGAGCTTGCGTACCGAGATGCAATGAAGAATTGCATATATCATATTCGTTGTGGCCAATGAAAACGATTCAGAGCGCATGGTCTGACGCAGACACACATCCTTCAGGGAGGGGTTTTGGTCATACGGCCCGCCAAAGCAGTGGATCTGCCCCGGCAGCGGAAGGGTGTTAGTCCCTTATCAGACGCGCAGTTCCCGTGAAAATATGCCACGACAACTTTTCAGGATGGGTTCTGTCCATACGGTTTCGGTTCAGGGAGAGTCATGAACCCGACATTCCCGCCATTCATTGAGGCCACAATAGCGTTGCTCACCATCTGAGAACACACACGTATCCAACGAGGTCATTTGCTGTTCGGACCCAAAAGCACCCCAAGACGTTAAGTTTCTGCACACTTTCGTGCAGCATCTCTCCTTTTCTCTACCGAACTCCGTTTCTACTAGCTCCCAAAACATACAGGATACGCAATTCCTCTGAGATGCGTAACAAGGTGTTTCGCTGCTGTTTCTGTTTAATTGTAACATTTTCTCTATGAAACTAAGTCTTCTTACAAATTCAACTTGTATACATTCAACGCTCTTTGCTTGGTTATATTTCCTCGGTTGATTGCCATTCGCAACCTCCAGTCCGCCATCCATGGTCAACCAAGAGAGAGCAGCCATTCAGGTAATGAGTTTGTCGTTTGCCATTAAGGATGGCCACTTTGGTCATTGATAGAAATTGAAATCCACCTTCCGTTTCGGATTTACACATCTCTTTACACTACGGACAGGGCATACACGGGTTAATGTACAATGGCTCACTGACGAAGGTGTGCTATTTTGAAGGGGGATCAGCTTCCCGAATAACATATTCATCAAGGACGGCGTTGCTGCGTTTTAGCCCAGTTCCAATGTATGATTCCAGTCCCTTCGGGGTCCGCCGCGAGTGCTTTCTCGTCTTGGATTTCGAGGTGGTTCTCTTGTCGTTCTTTCCTGTCTTGTGTCCCATAATTGGTAATCTGTGGCTTGCTTCTGTTTGAACTTCTATTAGAACCCAAGAACTCAAGTAGATAACGAGACGCAATTGTAGTGTCGATGTGTGTCAACAATACTGGGCGCTTTGATGGGGTATAGAACACAGAGGGCTTCTTGAAGACGAAGAAGATTAGGTGAACTTTGAGGAAAGGATTGTTTTCGAAGCTTTCGTGGGAAGGGAGATTGGAGCTTAGGAATGACGCACTTTCAACTTCTTCATGGCAGTAAGGAGTTCGGTATTTATACACCGGTTTGTTCGCGGGGACTGGTAGAGGACTACTCGAGTCATATTCGAATTCGTGGAAGTTGAAGTGATTGCAGGAGCGTAAGAATGACAAGGATTATAGCAAGGAAGGAATCATCATAGACTGATGCTCAGACTCTTGCAACAGTTGAGGTCGAATGAAACTCGTTGGATGAGACTACTGAAAGAGGTCAAGAGTAAGATCCTTGTTGTATGCTTTGTAGTTTTCAGGGCAAGGTCCATCAATGGATTTGTGTGGCTTACGGTGCATACAGATGATCTCCCAAGTGAGGAGAGAATGAAAATACGTTTTCCAAATGGTGATGAAACCTCCATTCTTACCCCCGCGCCCCACTTTCATCTCCAAATGTTGCTGCATGTATGAACGCATTGTTCTTGTTGATGGAGCTTGTTGAGTAATTGTTCTTTTGATACCGAATATATGTCCTAATAAAAGAGTCTCGATGCTGTACAGAACCATTGTGGTTCATATTTCACGAAATTATGTTTCAAGCCAGTTGTTACGTAATCTTTCCTACGATTGGACCAATAGCAGAAGGCAATTTTGACAAGAGAAGCCTCGGAAGGAGTAGATCATTTGTGGAAGACTGCGTCCTGAGGTTTTGGAGTCTCGACAATGAGAGACCTTGTCGCAACGCATATCAGGAAATTTCTCGCTGTATCGAAGACGACGCTTTGCTCGGTATTCAAAAGAAGTGTTTCGAATGGTTGTTGTTCCGACTTTCATAAAGTAAACTGGGGACGGAGGCCTTCGAAAATTTTACTTTGCGAACTTTGTCGTGTTTATACAAATAGAAGGTTTACTCCATCGTCAGGTTTGTCGGACGAAACCCTTTCTAATGTCGTGGTAGGCTTTTGAAATAAGCACCCCCCCCCCAAAAAATCCAAACCGATTTATCTGGTGAAGAAAAAGTGTGTGCAGTCGATAAGAACGCTCTCATTTCAGTAGACGAAGACACTACAAAGCATACTCGCGAGCATCTTAAACGCTTTTCTTGAACCGAATTCGATGGATACAAGAGTACGTGCACGACCCTATGCCACGTTCACACAAAGACGTGTACAAGTAGTTCTTCCTTATCATTTTGGGATAAGCAAAGCTGCAGGCTCAAACATCTCACACGTCCCCAGATTCCTCTAACGAGTTAAAACGCTTGTCAGTAGTCCACGCTTTCTGCATTCTTTTTCACCTCACAACAGTGCATAACTGTTTTAACATCCTGTCCCTAACCTCACTGCATGCGCAGTTCATGGCATGCAAAAAAAAACGCAAATGCAAAGCCATCAATGTAATATAATAATATCCAACCAGTTTTCGCCGTCATCCGTAAGGTAAGGTAAGAGGGCTAACCTTCGCAGCCGAAGCACCTCAAAGCGCGCAATGTATTTTGTAGGTACAAAACCTCACGTACATCAAACCAAACGTATGCTGCATATGCTTTACGCGTTGATGGGTTTGTGATCGAGCATCGCAATTATTCCTTCTTCTCTATTTCGTGCACTATTGGTTTAGGGCAACCTTTCTAAAGTCTTTGCGATCTTCTTGTCGAAATGCGATGACAAATATAGTGATGCAACGATGTGGATCACCTTTCGTTGTTGTCCAGAAATGATATGGAAAGTATTATAGAACGCGCATCATAGGTTTGTTTACGTTTTGACCAAGGAAACGATGAATGGCTTGTGTTGAATACGAGGATTGCGTCTGTTTACGTCGTTGGCTTTATGAAGCACGTTCGAACTCTAACACCGTAGGAAACATTTGCAATCTGACAACAAAGACAAACCAGAGAGAGAGGACTATCTCCTTCTCATCTGTCCCCGCCCCATCAAGTCACGAGTGAATTTGAGGAGTAGTCTGAACCTTTAATCAGAGCACATGTGGAAGTGAACGATGCATGTCCTACAGTAAGTGGAGAAAACTTGTCCTCTTCAGACAGAAACACTCACACTCAAACCAGGTCTACGTTTACCTGTGGAACCACTAACTACATGCCTCCTATGTCTCAACTACATCTGTGTTGCACTTTCGGAGCGTGTTTCTTGAGCGAAACTGTTTCGGGGGAGCCTCACCAGTATATGAAAAACTCATGCGTAATGGAATATAATACCCCACGCACATGGCTATGATCGAGAACTTCACAGTTCCAGATATGTGCAACACAAAGGCATCGTTTCATTAGAACACGTCCTTAAACGCATGTTGACAAGTAATACATCGCGCCTCCTCTTCCCCACAACGCTTTGCTTTGCTGCAAAAAATGGAACCTAGTGAGCCGAACTTGTTTCTTAGATCGATGTGTGGAGCACAACAACCTCATGACATGTACAATGCACATACGCTGAAAACATGTGAACGCCTTCGTCAGCATCAGTGGAACCAACAGGCCCGCCCACGTCGTCGCCTTCTCTCAGTCTCGGAGTGAAACAGACATTTCTATTAGGAAGCGCCTCAGCATCTGCGACGACAGCATCTATGCAGGCAAACTTCTGGGCGAGTAGACATGGTGGGCTCTTGAACTGGTGTCAGTTTATAACATCACCAATGCTGCCGCTTACCAGCGTGTTGAGGCGTACTTTATATCCATGACTGTCATTTTTCTGGCCTTGCTCGTTTGCTTCGTCATGGGCTATGGCATGGAGGCAGCAAAGATGTGCAACAAAGCACATGCGAGAGAAGCGTTGCGGAATTCGTGGTGTTCTATGCTGGATGATTGATGTACAAGGTTTTCTATGTATGTGTCTGTGGGCTGGACATTTTTCCGGGTATATTGGTAAGAGCTGATGAAAGTGAGAGCTCTGCTTCTCAGCAGATTGGAATGGAAGATGTGATCTGCGTCCAAATAAGGTTACCAAGGTACAATCTGCTCGATGTGAACTTCGGAATCGAGTGCAAGTGGTTGTCATGTCAACTCCTTTCGCTCAACTTACCGGCATGCAAATCCACTCTGATTTCCGACAGTCACTTTGCAACGCTGTTCATTCATGTGCAGCACGGGCATGTTCAGCACTTCAAATTCATAGAACCGTCCATTGAAGTTGAGTTTACGCTGCCATGCCATGATGAAGGAGGACATTTTGTTTGTCCAAGGAGCCCGTCCTTCTAAGTGACTTGGTCCACCGGACCATGTCCCTCATCGGGCCGAGAACGAGCTTCCCTTCCGTAGCCCCAATGCGTTCTGTTCTCTTCAACGTGGCCACTGGCCAGCAGCTGGCTGCGAGCGCTTTTTTTCTTCACTTCCTACGGACACGTTGTTCTGTACAAAATTTTCTCTCAAACCTGCCGGTATCTATCTTCGCATTCCGGCGAGCAAGCTTTCCAACTACAGTGCAATGTTGAGCGGGGAACCCCAATTTCGACCTATCATTTTCGATGGTCGAGCTGCAGGTGACTGTGCAGGCTTTCCCAAACCTCAGAAATAACATCTGGGAACATCTGAAGGTATCTCTCACCTTCGATACAGCCTTGTCGCCAATCGATAGCCTTGAATGGTGAGCGGGCGAAGGTGGATGTCTGCGTTAGATACCTTCTTCTTCTTCTTCGGATGTTCCCGCCGTCGACGAGCAGAGTGTCATCATAGAGAGCAACATTTGTCCGAGAAACAATTTGGATTCTAAGCAGTACGCTGGTCTTTTCTCTCTCTCTCTCTCATTTACGGGCGCGATAGTTCAATTTCTACTTATCGCAGAGCGTTGGAAGAAACGCTCTTTCACTAAGAAACCTAAC
>JASCIV010000407.1:0-20981 GCA_030374735.1 Gracilaria caudata
CCGCCACCTATATACGGTCACTGTAGAAGAATTAATAAAATATTCTAAGTATTCCGGCACGCCGGCCAGGCCTCTACACGTACCACCCGTGGGGCGCCTTGCCACCGCGCATCCGGTCATCCGGTAAACCACCATACGTGGACACCATTCTTGCCCTTCTCAGATGCATCCCTAATAGGGCCAAATAACTAAATAGAACCTCATATACTGAGGAATTTACAGCCGAGCGGATACTGATATTTTGAGAAACGGTGGAGCTTTTCCTCACTGGGGTTGTTTTGCTCTACAAAAACTATCTCAAAAACTCTATATAGATAAGAGGCAAAGAGTATGGCTGCCAAGATGCAAGAAGTCAAAAGTGATGAAGATACAATCAAGCCAAACGTAATCGAGTAATTTGTGGAAAATGTGCATGTTTGCAAGGAAACTTGATCTTTATTGAGTTGAGTTGGATTTTACATGGTGATTTGTTCTTTCTTAATCGTAATGAATTGTGCAAATGCGTTTGATTAGAACGGTGCATTATCTAAAAGTGAACTATGTCATTATAGACACCAATGATTTGTACACAAGATCTATTGAACGCCTTTTTCGTCATTATAGGGTGATAAATAGAGCTTTAAATTGCAATATAAAACCATATGCTAGTTCACATCATATATGTGTAAAGAAAAGATTTTATGGTTCATTTTTTTCTATATTACTTAAAAATACTTAATTACCTCTGCCATATCACTCTAAATATTAAAAAAATCAAAACCCTGGAGGGGCTTTGCAACTTCTTGCAAAGCTTGCTTAGAATAGTTTTGATAGTACTGACTTTTGCGAGGACTATGCTTCCGAGTATGTATGTTGTTTTTTACCTACAGATTACGTGTTTTTGTGCTTTTTATGTTGCAAAAGGTGCTTTAAGGCAACTTACTAAAACAACCACGGCATCTAGGGCGGGGTTGTATTTGTGACTGACTGAATGGCGTAAAAAATGTGACTAATGACCGACTGACTTGCAAAATGCGGTAAGTATCTAGTCACATTTAGTCTTAGATATGAAACGTAACGGAAAAGTTTTTAATGAACACGTAACTACAAAGAAAGAATAAGAGAAAGAAGCAGGTGTACACTACAGAGAATTGCAAGTGAGTGTTTTTTGCTGAATCTTCAAGAGAAAATGAGGATGATTGTACGTCTGAAACTGCTTGAAATTGAGCGTTCCCAAACAATAATGGGTGCCACCAGAGGCACCTGGTGGCACCCATTATTGTTTTTGAGCTTAGAAAGTGAGCTCAAAACAATTATAAGTGCCAAATTGAATAAAAAAAGTTATATGATGAGCCGCTTCGAGTGTAATAGAAGAGTCTTTATCACAAATTTGCCAAACAAAAGAGCAATATGTAATGCGACTATATGTGACTGACTACGACCTTTAAGGGGATGATTATGACTTTTTGAGGTCCCCAAAATTGCAGTCACGAATACGCCCCTGATCCAGGGGTAGGACGCAATCGATTGATTGTACAATAGAATGCGATTGCCCGTTAAAATTACCAATTGCATCAAGAAACAAAATTCCAATCGCGATTGCAAGACTCTTGCAATCGCAACATGAATTGCAGAATTTTCGGCAGCTGTAACCGAGATTGCAGGATTTCTCGCAATCATAGTTATGATTGCTAAAGCGGAATCCGAGTTCTTAAGCTAAGCAAAGGGTAAGTGCGTTTTGGACCTGGAGTTTAACCAACAGAAGCAAAGATTGCAGACCATCTTAAGATTGCTTTCGAAATTTCAATGCCAAGCTAATTTGCAATCCCGAGTGCAAAGTTCCATGGAATTGCAATCGCGATAGCAAATGGTAATGGGATTGCAACTGTGATTGCAAACAGAAGAAAGTCTTGCAATCTCGTTTGCATCTGAAAGTGACATACCGATTGATTGCAAAATCTGCAATCGTGAACAATCGGATTGGTCCGACCCCTGCCCTGAAGCCATCTCCCAATCCTTTGCCGAAAAACTCTTCTTGTTTTGAATCAGGTACTACATCTACATTTCTTTCTTACCCATCCAAGAGGATTTCAAATTTTTATACGCTGCCGCTATGAGCACGATTCATCGAGAGACTGTACTCCACCTTGTGGTATGGGTCGACGTCCTCAGGAAAGAAGAGGAGTATAAAAGAGTCGAGATGCCGCGCACCAGACAGAGCGCCGGACTTGTCCAGTTGTTCTCATGTCTTAATGAACACGGTCACCGCTGTCAATGTGGGACGAATGTCAAAGAAGATATAGAACAGGTGTTCCTTCACTGCTCTTTAACTAAAGGTTCTCAGCGTGATGAGCTACCATCACAGGCAGAACGACATTAGCATTTCCTTTGAGAAATGACTCGACTACGGCGGCTGAAGTTATTGGCCTTCCTAAGCACTTTCTCTTACCATAGTTTTAATAAATGTACCAACTAGGAAAATATAGTTCACAATGAAGGAGAAGTTCGACGAGGACACGAATGTAGCTAGATATTAGTATTGAAGATCTAATATTATTATATCGCGGTCGATGTACGGGACTGTTGTAACACAACTACAGTATCTCGAGTGTACTACCAGGAGCTCCACGCAGGATCACGCATATGCGTGCTGCCTCCACTTCGGATCTCTCGAGTTGCTGCGTGGGAGCTCCACGCGGGATTATGATTCCCGCGTAGAGCTCCACGCAGGATCGTTTTATTGTCAGAAATAAAACTTAGAGGCCGGTATCTGTCTGCAACGAGCAGTACAGATCCGGCCAGACCTTTGTCTCCGGCTGTCTTCACAGTCGTCATCCAGTACGCCCTCCTTCTCCTCGCGTACTGTTACAACTGTGCTATTGTGGGACGTGCACGACCGAGCACAACTTAGGTCATCACTCCGGCAAAACTCGGTTGTCGACGGTGTCGGAGTAGATGCAATGTCGCGAAATTGTACTAGAAGAATGAAATAGATTAACATGGCTCTGGGATTCTCACAGCCAGGGTTTCCGAGCAATATATTGCAATATGCAATGTCAATATCCTATTGCAAGTAGTTAACTTATTGAAATGATTATTGCAGTTTGTGTAATAATCTCAATACATATTGCTAAAAACTTCATTATTGGTAGTAGTATTGCTTTCGAGATTTGATGTTGAAAATATCGTACAATTTGCCTTGTCTATCTACGTTTGCCATGCCACACAGCCTATGGCAATTCCACCAGCTTTTGCTTCCTCTCTTTATGATTCAAAGCGTTTTTGACGGTAATAAACAAAAACATTTGTTCCCTTTTGTGTACATTAGAATAATATTGCAGGCCTATTGTATCTTTCTTAGGCCATTGCAATGATATTGCAAATTGTGATGTGTATTGCAATATGTATTGCAGATAAAACAAACAAGCAATACATACTGCTTATTGCATGTTTATGAGCAATATATTGCAATTTTATTGTCGGCAGCCCTGCTCACAGCGGACAGTACACTTCTTGGGTGTACTGTATTCTACCGTCAACGATTTCTACCTCTCCTGGTCTTCCTCAGCAGTGCTCGTTTTTGTCAGAAAGCAAGGATCATGTGATTGGGAACGACGAGGACGGAACCTGGGTCGGGCTGGCCACATGCAAAAGAAATGCGAGGAAGTGGGATAAAGGTGATCGGTACAGGACCGATGGAAAGTAGCCATCCAGTGATATAATACGTTGAGGTCACTGGAATTCGGCAAACGGCATTTGAAACCAAGATGGCTGAAAGAGTGCCGTGCAAAAGCGGCCCAGCTTTGCACATGCGGAAACTAGTTAATCTAGCGGAGGAATATGGCAAGTTGCACGCTCAAGAGGCATGAGAACACACAGTCGCGGCCCGATTCGCCGAACTCTCATAGCAGTCTGCATACTGCCTTGGGTGGCAAAAGAACCCAACTAATACTCGACTCATCCAGTCAACTTTTTCTTCTGTGTTGTAGGCGACGGAAGATATATATTCAGCAGGGCGTCCAGATTCTGGGCGAAATCTTTGAAAACAACGATTGACAACAACCCTTTCGTAGCCGGGGCAGAGCGAAATGAATGTCAATGAGTGCTATCAAAACAAATAGTTCTCCCACCTCGAGTTGATGCGAAGAGTGTAATGTTCTCCTAGACATAGAACTGCACACTCCTTCCTAAGGGCTCCACATATAAAACTAGAAGATAGAGCTGGCCTGATACGTCTATGATTTCATTCAGACAGCTGCCAAGGATTTTGATACACAGATAGGGTCCAGTCAAAACGCAATAGGCAGTGCTCTCCCAAGACTGGGCCCATCCATGTTGCACAAACCCACGTACAAGGGTATGGTACCTGGAGTTAAATATAAACGCCTTGGCCAACCGTCAGCCGCCCCAATCAGCTTCACACTTATCGAGCCTTCCGCGGTCCCCTACCCAACGTGTCTGCCATATTCGCAAAAAAGGTCGACTACCAAACCGACATGCCTATGCAAACCGACGTCATGAAGCAGGTTACTCAATCCCCGTAAGGATCGCTTAATTGCGGGGGCCAAGCGGGATATGACAAGATGTTTCAAACTGCTCTGGACCGTCATGGTACGGTTGGATCGTTGGGACACATCTTCGTGGCGGAACTGGTTATGAAGGGGAACACGTTGGTTGCCCATCTGCACGCCACATCGTTGTCTGCACGAACAGTGCCTTTGAGATGAAGCTCTTTAAATGCGTATGCATCGCCATCAGCTTCTCACCTTTTGCTCGCAAGCCACTCTCGACAAACTCATCCCCACACCACATCGTAGCCAACGTTTTGATTGCATTTTGCCCTCCGAGCGACCACTGATCGACATCAACTGCACATTATGACCTCTTTATGGCTGATAGCTGCTGGTATACTGATCGTCTTCACTTGTATCATCCCAACGGAAAGTCACCAGACAATCGCGTACCCGTTTCCCTTCTCCAAGTATTCCAAGTGCTCCACGGAGAAAAACTGCGAGACGCCGTGCCCTTCGACGTATCTGCGAGGCGATGTGAACCCAAACAATCCGGCAATAATTGTGTCCAGAGGAGATACATTCGAAATCCGAATCAACCGAAACAATCACGACTATGGTTTCTCCCGCTACGCTTTGGTTTCACTAGAGGATCGATTCGATTGGGAGAAGCATGAACAGGGTGCGTTTCTGTACATGTGCGACGACGTGAACGAGACGGCGTGCGAAGCATGGAATTGGAATCGAGAATGCTATTTTGATCGCTCCGGTCACTATTATCGGCATATTATTCGTGCGCCTTCTCATGCTCCGGATGGCGTGTATGTTCTGGGATGGGCTTGGTTTGGTGGCCATTTTGAAGACTTTTTTGACTGCACGTACATTGAGATTCGAGGAGGAGATCTTGTTCGATCGCATACTCCGTACTTTGATGCCTCCAACTCGAAGACAGCCGAAGATGGGAAATGTGCGGCTACATCTACCGAAGTTGGAACGTGTACTTATGAAAAGTGCAAACGAAAGAATGGATCCATCAAACTGGGATTGAGGACCCCTTCTGTGTTTGATGGAAGAGGACCAAGTCGGATCAGACAGACTTTTCTGACGCCATACGTTCGTGCAAGACCGACTGTGATCGTGAAGGGTATTGCGATTGTGGATGCGGACAATCCGTCCGACGTGAAGTACTGGAGCGGAGATTACGTGGAGGGTATCAGTGAGGCACACGTCTGTCTGAAAGGATTTAAGCCCGCTATCACGTGTGTGACTGAGGGTGAGGTGGCTTATACCCACTTTTTCAAGGATGGTTGGACCTATGAATACGACTCTGAGGCGCCGTTTGACATGGAGAACTCTGACTTTGGAAGCGGCAGATTTCAGATGTTGGACTTTGAGTACAGCAACACTCATTTCTCTGTGGGATGTATGGCGAAGGGAACGGATGAGTCCGAGACATGGAAGACCATTTCTGTGAGCACGATGTTTGATGACGGCTCGTGCTGAGGCGGTGCACTTCTTGTATAGTACTTTCAACGGTAGGCGCTCGTTTCTAACTTTTCTTTTTCTGTGGTACGCGCCTTTGAGCTCTGCGGCCACCATTTGCTTTGTACATAACTGAACATTCGTCCACAATAAACACTCCATAACTTTGATGCTTCCAGTGAGTGGTGGCTGAACACGCTCGGCAAACAAGAGCGAAAGGCAGCGGTTGGCGCTGAACGCGCGTGCACGCAGCGATTGCGTGCTCTCGTGGTCCAGCGCGCCCACGTGAACCACCCCAGTAGCCGCCGGCGACCGGAGCGTGTGGCGGCTACTCGCCGTTCAAAAAGTAGAGGGGCATCATTCCAAAGCGTGGGAGGAGCAAAACAGGAAGCTCAGTAGAAGTCGACGTCCGGGTTCGCCAGCGGCGCGTATCGATCGCTTTGGCAAGCTGCATCCGACTCATCCTCATCGTTCGTGCCCAGCCAGCGCAGCGAAACGTTCATCATCAGACTGCATCCGGTGGAGTGGAACTGGAACCAGTCGTTCTCCACGTTCTTCATCAGCAGGAACCGTTTCTTCGGGCGTCGCTCAACAAACCACAGGTTCTTGTGCTCCTTGTGAATGGGCCAATATCTGCACGCCGAATACTCCGCACTGAACCTTCTCATCTCACAAACGCAGTCGCACTCCAGTCCCACGATTCGAACCGAAACCTTGTCGCCTTTATTCATGTCCACGAAGCCGTCGCTTTGATGAAAATCTCGCTGTCTCCATAGGTTCACTTCGATGTAGAACTTTCCGTCATCCACCACCGCCTTGAGCGCGAGCGTGAGACCCTTGAAGGTGGGACCACAATCCCTGTACAACACCTTCACACCTTGCTGCTTTCGGGGGAATTCCACCTTGAAACAGATTTCGGGGCAGATCTCGTCCATGTCGGACAAGCTCGCTTTGCACAACGACTGTCTCAGCACACCCTTGGCTTTTTCCGGCCATGTTTTTGCCACCTCCACGCAGCGTCCCATCAACGGTTTGAGCTTACCCCAATCCATGTTTAGCAGCTGTTGCATGTAGCGGTCGTTGAGCAGACTGATTTCGTCCTGGCTGAGGTCCACGCATTTGGTCACTATGAAGTTGAGAACGTGTGCAAGCTGCTTGGAACGCAGTCCCACCGCAAAGTTGAACATCACTTGCACCAAATCAAGCTCGAGAAGAAGTTGCCACAGGCTTGCATACTGCGTTCCTCCCTCTCGTCGGAATTGATACTGTTCCCACAACATTGGAGTGGACTCTGCAGAACACAAGCTCTCATCAAACTCCAATACAATTCGACGAGCAATGTGCGCCCAGAACAAACGCGGAAGCAAATCGCCCAGCATTTGCAACACAAAGTCGTATTCGTCGAGAAACGCTGGCAGTCGGAATGCAGAATCTGGCGAACAGTCCACCAGCATTTCCAGTTGCGCGAAATGAAGCGGCAGCAACTCATACTTTCTGGAGATGGCCAGAAACACCGGCGGCAACTTTTCAATGTTAATCTCGTTGAGCAACAGGTAGCTCTGCAACACGGCGAAGAAGTTTTCCATCTCATCCTCGTCCAGCTGAAGGTCGATGTCGTGTTTTGGGCTCGACACACACGGCGCGAGTCTGGCCATTCTGAGCGGTCCGACGCACACATCCAGACTCATTTGTTGGCCACATTCTTTGAACGTTAAGTGCGTGCTGGGCTGTTTGCCTTCGGCGTCCTTCAGACGCTGCACTTCTTCACGGAGAGCTGCGGAAGGATAGAGGGTGCCGAAGCTGAGAGTCCAGCCTCCCACAGCCATGGCCTCGCGCTTGAGTCCTTTCGGAATAGCATCATCGTCGCTGCTTTCCAATGGGTCGGCTTGGTGGCCGAGAAGCTTGTGGTCATTGGCGGATGCTCCCTTTCGGGCAACATCAAAATTGGAAATCATGCTGTTTATGAGAACAGCAACCACAACAAGGGTAGAACGGAGAAAGACGTTCTGGTGCTAAACGCTATGTTTGCTGGCTTGCAAACAAGAGTTGGGGCGGAATGAGAAAAGGGTTAGCAGTTTGCATTTAAGTTTGTAGCGGCTCGTTTTAGCCGACATGAGGTGCTGAGAATGGGTTCATTGAAGAGAAGCGACGTGTCGTTTTGAAAACAGGAGCGAGTGAGGCACGAATCTTTCGAGAGAGCTTTTGCGCAGCAACACAACATCTCTTTTCTTTACTTGTGTTTGTACGAGAGCAGAAGGGAAAGCACTTTTTCTATCAAGTTGAAGCATGGAACGAAGTTCAATTTTGAAAAAACTGGAGGGCGAACGAGGGCGAAGAACTTTCGAGAGTTGAACGAGGTGTTCGAACTTTTAGTTTTGAATTGTTGAAGAAGGGGAGTGCAGCAGCAGCACAAAGCTTGGCACTTTATTCTTTGTTTTGGTATCCCATTGCGCTTGTACGACGACGACGATTTGCTTGTAAAAGAGTGGTACTACCTTCGTAGCTGTGTGATGAATAGCAACGCAGAGTGGAGTGAGGGACCATCGCAACCCACCGCCATCGGCAGGAGATTCGCGCGTTTCGTGAAGGAAGAAGTACAGCGACAATTTTTGTCGCACGCACACAACGCACCCAGCATGGTGGACACATGGCGACGCGTACTGCAGCTAACGGAACGCGGCGGCGAACTGGTGGACGCAGGAAAGCTAGATATGCGAATGATGGTAGAGCAGGCGAATCACGTCGTGAACGCTGCGGTGAAGCGGCAGGGATACGCGGCGGTGGATCTGTGGCAGATGTACGAGATGAGGGGACGGGCAATAGAATGCGAACGACAGAGAGAGGCGGATGGGCTGGTTCGGTACGTGACACAAGTGTTGCGTGGCGTGATGCGCTCGAACGGCGAACGAGCAAGGGAGAGAGTGGAAAGTGTGCAACGCGGCGTGGCGCAGGCACACGCGCGATTCACGCACTTCGTTAGTGAGTGGGAACAATTTGTGAGAGAAGTGAACGAGGCGATGACGCATGTGAATCGTTCGAGAATGCGCAACGAATGCATGTATAAGCGGTACGTGGCGAACCGCGAAAAGAAGGACAGAGAGAGAGAACCGCGTGGAGTGAACGAGAGAAGGGTGGCGCCGATCGACTATCGTTTTCTTTGTGCACACGACGTCGAGAAGGACGACGAAGCGCGTGATGATGGTGATGAGGATGATATACTGATCGCACCGGCTGAGCGCGAACGCGTGGCGCACGAGTTTGTACAACACACGCTGCAGTTCATCGCCGCCGACCGCGCACAGCTGCAAGACGCGTCGCTAGAGCCGCGGCTGCAACAAGCGCACGAGCACGTGCTGAAGCTGCGAGAGCGCTTTGATAACCTGCAGCTGTGCGTGCACGAGCTCATCCAACGCGTGTCGCAACTGGTGCGTGACGTGAGTCCCGACGCGCTCGCGCACTTTGACGCGTACGAGCATTTCTTGCACCGCGAGCGGCGCGCACACGTGCAGCAGCTGTTGACGGCGCGCGAATTGGAGATGGTGACGGACGAGGACAAGAACGTGCTGGGCGAGGCGCGACAGGTGCGGCTGGGTTGGGCGATGGAGACCATGACGCCGGACGAGCAAATGGCGCGCGACTTTGGGATTGCAGTGATGAGAGCGTGCGTTCGATACCGCGAAAAGATGCATGTGTCGTTGTGTAACAACGCGATAGCTGATTTGAAGAAGGGGCGCGATGTGAGGGAGACGATCATGAGATGGGGTGCGTTTGACGCGGTGCTGCTGCAGAGAGCGATGATGGCGGAAGAACAGGTGGCACGGATGAGAGAGGAGGCGAAGAAGAAGAGGCTGGCAGAGGCGAAGGTCGAAAGGGAACGCGAAAAGGAGCGCGAGAGGCAGGCAAAGGCGCAGGCGAAAGAGGAGCGCAAGAGGGCGGCAGAGGCGAAGGCGAGAAAGAAAAAAAGGGTGAAGAGGCAGAGAAGTGAGGCAGCGCCACCGGCAGATTCGCAGCAGGAGGCGACGCGCTCACCCGCGCTGCGCGCGACGGCGACGGAGATGGACGCCCCGCGCGCGCGCCAGCGGCGCGTGATTACGGAGGACGACGAGACGACGGGTGTGAAGACGGAGGACAACGAGACGACGGGTGTGAAGACGGAGGAGGACAAGACGACGGGTGTGCACAAAATGCCCGCCATGTCGGACTTGGTGGATCTGCGCAAAGAGGGCATGCTACTGCTCCAGAGCGACGGCGCACAGCGCGCGCCGCACGAAGAAGAAGAGCAGCCGGTGGTGGCCGAACACGCAGTGGCGCGCATCATGCGCGCGCGCTGGAGCGAGTTTTGTGTGCCGGGCGAGGTGTCGCGGCGCGCGGTGAAGGTACTGGCGCTGAGCGCGGACGCGCAGCTGCGCGACGTGCTGGCGCGGCTGGTGCGCGCGCGGCGCGCGGCGGAGGGCGCCTCTGACGCAGCGCGCGTGGACTGGGCCGCAGTGGACACGGTGTTTGGCGACGACGCGCGGCTGCGCGCGGCGCGCGTACGGCTGTTGGCGCGGCGACGCTGAACGCTGCGGTCGCGGGTCGCCGGTCGACAACACTTAGAAACGTTTTACTGCCGGCACAGCAGGCGCCTGTGCGCGATTCGCGGCCGAGAAGACTCGGCTGCTCGCGCACTTCCGCGCCCCTGCCGCCAATGAGTAAAACCAAAAACACACACTAACATACGGAGCGGCGTCTCTCTCAGCGCCGCGCGCTACGCGCGCGAGCAAACGCCCTCAACGCAAAGAAGGCCCCTGGCGCACCCCCAGCACGGGTCATCGCACCGTCCGCCCTCCGCCATAGGCATTGCGCACTTGCCGCGTCCCGGCGCTCCCTCCAGCGGCCTGCACACCAGCCCGTCCACGCAGTCCGCGTCGTGCTCGCAGTAGCCGCACTTCTCGTTGCGCGCCACGCAGCGGTAGTACTTGGAGCAGCGCTGGTGCGGCGGGCACATGATGCACGCATCGCCGTTGCCTCCGCCCGCAGGGTCGCACCACGCGTTGGTGGACAGCACGCGCGCGCAGCGCTGCTGCGGCAGATGACAGCGTAGCGAGCCGGCGCAGTGCTGGTGCGAGCTGCAGCGCTCGCACAGAAGCGACTTGGGAGAAGGCGACGGCGCGCGGCTGCTGCTGGGCGACGGTTTGGGCGAGCTGCTGGACGATGGCGACGGCCTCGGGCTGCTGCTTGGAGACGGTCTCGGCGTGCGGCTGGACGATGGCGACGGCCTCGCGCTGTTGCTTGGAGACGGTCTCGGGGTACGGCTGAACGACGGCGACGGCCTCGCGCTGCTGCTTGGAGACGGTCTCGGAGTGCGGCTCGATGACGGCGACGGCCTCGCGCTGTTGCTTGGAGACGGTCTCGGAGTGCGGCTCGATGACGGCGACGGCCTCGGGCTGCTGCTTGGAGACGGCCTCGGCGTGGAGCTCGATGATGGCGACGGCCTCGGGCTGCTACTCGGCGAAGGTCTCGGTGTGCGGCTGGACGACGGCCTCGGGCTGCTACTCGGCGAAGGTCTCGGCGTGCGGCTGGACGACGGCCTCGGGCTGCTGCTTGGAGATGGTCTCGGAGTGCGGCTGGACGACGGCCTCGGGCTGTTGCTTGGAGACGGTCTCGGCGTGCGGCTGGACGACGGCGACGGCCGCGGGCTGCTGCTCGGCGAAGGTCTCGGAGTGCGACTGGACGACGGCCTCGGGCTGCTGCTCGGCGAAGGTCTCGGAGTGCGGCTGGACGACGGCCTTGGGCTGTTGCTTGCCGACGGTCTCGGCGTGCGGCTGGACGACGGCGACGGCCTCGGCGAGCGACTCGACGACGGTGCAGGCGACGCGCTAGACGTCGGCAACACACTCGGTCTACAGCTATGACTCGCCGACGGCGACGGCGACGGCGCCACCGGCGGAGCGCGCGGCGGCGGCGGCGGCGGCCGCGGTGGACGACGCAGCTTGGGTGTGTCGCGACAAACGCCTCTCACGCAGCGCAGCCCGCGGTGACACACCCAACACGGATCATCGCAGCGCTTGCCACGCGCCATCTTCTGCACGCAGCGCCCGCGCTCACACGCCAGCCCGCGCGCACAGCGCACCTGCCCGCCGCACTTGCCGCAGCGCCTCGCCAGCGGCGGCGCGCAGCGGCCGGCGCGGCATTGCAACCCGCGGCGACACGTCCAGCACGGGTCGTTGCAGCGCTGCCCCGCGCGCTTCGGCACCGCGCATCGACCCGCGACGCACTTGAGCCCGCGTTTGCAGTGCGAGTTGCGCGCGCAGCGCGCGCACTTGTTGCCGTGTTTGCGCGCGCAGCGGTTGAAGCGACACACGCTGGCGCGCGGACACAGCGCGCAGCGCGTGTTGCAGCGCTGGCCGAGACGCAGCGCGAGCGTGCAGCGCCCGTGGTGACAGCGTAATCCACGCGCGCAGCGCGCGCGCGCGTGACAGCGCGCGCAACGCGGCTGGTTGCTTTTCCACGGCGCCTTGGTTGGGCGCTTCTTGTTGGTTGGCGGCGACGGCTTCACACAGCGGTGGTTGCGACAGATGAGGCCGCGACCACAGTGCATGCACGAGCGACCACACGCGCCGTTCACGGCGGACAGCTGCGTGCAGCGCGAGGAGTGACAGGACAGACCGCGCGCGCAGTGTGAGGAGCTGCGACAGCGCGCGCAGCGCGGCGCGGGCGTGGGTTTGGAACGCGGCAGTGTCTTGAAGGGCAGCTTGGTGCGCGGAAGAGTGATGCGCGGCGTGGGTTTGCGCTGGCGCGGCGACGGTTTGCGCTGGCGCGGAGAGGGTTTGCGCTGGCGCGGCGAGGGCTTGTGACGACGCGGCGACGGCTTGCGGTAGTGTGAGCGGCGCGGCGGGCTGCGCACGGGGCCGCGACGACGCGCGGGACGCTTATTGCGAGGCGGCGGCGGCGGCGCCGACTTGGGTTTGTTTGCGCCCTTGTTGCTCGTGTTCTTCTTCTTCTTCTTCTTGCACGGCTTCTTCTTCTTCTTCTTCTTTCCGTGCGTGTTCTTCTTCTTCTTGGCGTGTTTCTTTTTCTTGCCACCTCGTTTGCGCGCATGTCGAACCAGCGCGGCGGCAGCGCCCTGCGCGGGGGCATGATCACTCGCCACCCCGCGACGATCGAGCGAACGCTCATCGTGCTGCGCATGCGACGAGACGCCCAGCGCGAGCACGAGCAACAGTAGCAGTGACACCAACGCACACGACTTCATGGCGGCGTTGAGCGGTGGTTCCTCCTCTCTACCCCCCGCTCGCTCCTCCGCCGCCGCTGCGCGCACGCCATGCGCGCTTCAAGTAGCGGCGGCGCAAGCGCCCCACCGCGCGCGGCGCGCGCGTTGCTCAACGGACGGGAGCGCGCGCGCGCGCGCGCTTTTTGTCAGCGGGTTTTGCATTGCGGCGCGCGCGCATGGCGACGACGACGGCGCGTGGTCAAGAGGGGCGCGAAGAAAGGGCGGCGCGTGGTGATGCAGCCGCGGCTGACGGCAACGGCGCGGCGTCGGCGGTGGCGCGCCTCTGTGCACTTCCGCCGAAGTGCAGTGGCGCGCTTTTTAGCGCTTCTTGCCCATCGGGCGCGTGCGCGCTTTTCAACGTGAACTGCGACCGGCCATCAGGCTCACACGCGTACACGTGGCGAGGGCGCGTTGCGTTGCGCGCGGAACTGCATTGGGGCGGTGCGGGAGGTGCTGCGCGCGGGGGAGGAGGACGCGTTGTTGGGCTGATTGTTGGGGTGCGCGTGCAGATGAGCCGGTGGTTTGGAGGCGTGAAGGGGGGCGCGGCGCGGAGGGAGCGACGGCGGGTGGGCACGGAGGAGGAGAGGCGCGACGGGCGCGCGGCGCGGCGCGGCGTTGGTTCGTTTACGTGATGTTGGCCGCGCGCCGCCAGCGCTGCGCGGCGCGGTGGGGGGTTGCGTGCTTGCAAAGCAGCTGACGTGTACCGTCGTACCGTTCGCCACACACGCGCGCGCGCCTCGCTGCCATACCACAACGCGCCGCTGGCTAAAAAGGTGCATGTGAGAGAGAGCGCAGCGCAGCGCGCTGCACCACACCGCTTGCGCGCGCGCTTGCGCACAAGCGAGCTGCGACTCCCCCGCCCCCCCACAATGACTCGAGTGGCGCTTGTGTTCTCGCTCGTCGTACTCACGTTGCTCTGCGTGGCGTGTGCGCAGGCGCCGCAGCCGGCGGAGCCGCCGTCGCAGCACGAGCTCGATACGGAGCGCGTGCCGCGCGCCGACTGGACGTCGCTGTTCCATCTGTTGCCGGACGACGGCAAACGCGGCTCCAGTCTGTTGCCGCATCTCACGCCCGTGCAACCGCTCATGCGACGGCTGTTGCAGTTGGTGTCGGACGTGGATTCCATTGTGACGCGCTTCACCAACAACACCGCCAACGCGCCGTTGATCACGTGCAACCACCGCGACACGGGCACCAACTGGGTGGGCAACGCGCGCAACTTCTTCAACCACCGTCGACTGGGCGAGTTGGACATCAGCTGCGTCACCGACGCGTACGACTCGTCGCTGCTCAACGCCACGCGCGAGCGCCAGTACGAGGCGCCCGAGTTGTTTGAGTTGGTGAACGCGTACAGTCGCGGTTTGGATGAGCTGGCGCCGAGACTGGCGGCCGATGCGGCGCCGCCGGATTGGCCGGAGCCGCAGCTTTCGGCGCGCTCGCATAGCTTTTTGTACGAGGACCGCTCGCAGATGTGCATGCACGACTTTGTGGGCTTTGCCAAAGTGGACGGGCGCTGGTTTGTGAACACGCGCGTCACGTACAGAGACCCGTTGTTGACGCTGGGCAACGGCGAACGGCTGTTCATGCACGAGCTGGACGGCGGCGATTTGGACGCGTTTTCGGTGCAGCAGGTGCGCCTGGTGCGCGAGAACTCGGACAGAATGGATAGCCCGAAGGGCTTTGAGGTGTGGAGCAACGACTCGTGGCTGGTGTCCAACACGGCGTTTCAACGCACGAGCGGCGCCGCGTTTGCGTCGCAGTTTGGAAACATCTTTCCCACCGATAACCTGGCGGTGAACGTGGCGCTGGAGCGCGGCAAACATAGCACGGAGCTGGCGTTTGACGCTACCACGCCGAGCAACGTGGCCATCTTGGCGTTGCCGTTGGCGATGAGCATTGTGCCGGTGGCGCTGATTGCGGACGTGAATTCGTTTGGCATGTTGGTGTACACGCTGCTCACGGACGTGTTATCGGCGGTGCCGCTGGCCATCAAGGGCGTGGAGGTGCTGCTGATTGGCAAGCGCACCACGTACGGCGCGGTGGTGCGCATCAGCGGCGGCAATCTGTTTGGCAGCGACGACCAGCTGCGCGCAAAGGCGGCGGAGATGTGGGTGGCGCAGTGCAAACCGGAGGTGGACTTTATTGTGACCGGCACCTCGCTGCTGGTGGTGGCGCTGGTGTTCATGGTGGGCGGCGTGGTGGCGGAGATTGTGGCCAGACGCTGGGTGCAGCGCAAACGACAGTTTGACGTGGACAACTTCATGCAGCAGCAGAGCGTTTCGCAGTCGCTGCTGTCGCCGCAGGCGGTGGCGTTGGTGATGGCCAACGAAAACGCGCGCGACAAACGCGACTGAGGCGGCGCTATTCACAGATACCGCCCATGCTCATCATGCCACGGTGTGCACCCGCGCGCAGCGCGGCCGCAGTGCAAAGCAAAGGGCCGCCGCTTCCATCGCGCGCGCGCGCGCGCGCAGGTAGACAAGCGCCGTTCCACCGCAAGAAGTCATTTGACCCGATGCGGCGCGCCTCAATTCAGGCCGCGTGCTCATCATCAATGCTGACGAGGTCGCGTCCCTTGCAATCGACGCAACAGCGCAGTATTGCGGACGCAGCGTATCTCGTCACCCACACGCGCCGTTAAGTTTAAAGGCAGCCGATAGTGCGCCAAAAAAAGAGCGTTGCTTGTAGCCTCGAAGCACTCGTTCACAGCGCACCCCACCGCGCGAGTGCCGTGCGCGACCCGAGCCGTCGCAACCCACTCTCAAAAGGGCGCCAGAATCGTGTGGCGTCGCCGCCGTCGTCTTCAACCACAACAACAACAACAACAACAACAAGCATGCAAGACACGCTGGTCGGTCTGTGCGCCGCCGGACTGTGGCACGAGGCGGACTTGCTGATCGACCATCTGGTCACGCTCAGCGAGGAAGAGCTCGCGTTCGCGCTGCAGCAGACGCACGGCTCGCCGCAATGGAGCAGTCTCCACTACGCGTCTCTCGTGAAGCAAACCCCGCGCACGCTGTCCAAACTGCTGCAAAGCGGCGCCGACGTGCACGCGCGCGGCAGTTCGGGCAGCTCGCCGCTGCATCTGGCCGCGTGGAACGGCTGTGAAACGGCCGTGCAGCTGTTGTTGGCGCACGGCGCCGATATCGACGCCACCAGTAACAACGGACGCACGCCGCTCATGTTTGCGGCGCGTCGCGGCGACGCGCACATGATCAACGCGCTGGTGCAGCGCGGCGCGCTCGTGCACGCCACCGACGCGCGCGGCCGCAGCGCGCTGCATTTCGCGGCGCAGAGCGGGCAGCGCGCGGCGCTGCACACGCTTTTTGAGCACGGCGCGCGCGACGGCGCGGACGACAACGGCGTGACGGCGCGGCAGCTGGCGCGCGACGACGAGGACGACGACGATGCGCGGCGCGCGTGGGACGAACGCGAGGAGATGAGCTCGGAGTGGAGCGTGAGAAGAACGTTGTCGGATGTGTTGTTGAATGTGCAGGGGTGGAGGGAGCGGTTTGCGGGGCTGACGCGCCGGATGAGCGGTGGGGAGGGCGAGATGCCGCCGAGCCCGCCGCCGAGCCCGACGATGACGCCGGGCACGAGCTTGACGGCGGTGGCGTCGACGGCGGGCGCGACGGGCTTGGGCGGCGCGGTGCGACGGGGCGAGCTTTATGCGGCGGTGAGTGCGGGCATTTTGCTGAGCATTCTGCTGCCGATGGCGAGGGGTGGCGGCGGAGGTCAGAGTTAACGACGACGGCGGGAAGAAGAAGTACACGGCTGCGGTTCTCGCTCTCTGCTCTCTCTCTCTCTCTCTCGGACGCGCGCCCCCGCGCTCGACGGGGGGCGTAGACAGGCACGGCGCTGATGAGCGCGTGTTTGTTTTTTCGCTTTTCTAAAAATGGCAAATAACTTTTCTTTTTTTTCAGCCGATAAAAGGGTGCTCCTCTGCTCCTCCTCTGCTCCTCCTCTGCTCCTTCCTCTGTTTGGCGGTGGCGCCGGTCGGCCGGTCAGGTGTGTGTATTGGGGTGGCGGCGGCCAGCGTCGAGGTTGATGCACGGATTCCTCCGAGCTCAACACTGGCGGCCGCAAAAGGTTACCCCTTTGCACGCACGGGCGCCGACGAGGTTGGCCTCAAGTGGCGTCTCGCTCGCGCCGTGTTGCTAACACACGTATGATGGCTCGGTAATAATCACGCACCGCCCCACTGCCCCAAAAAGGCAAAGCGCGTCGAGTTGAGGCGCAGGTGCGCGCGCGATTGCATGGCGCGTTGCGGCTGGAGCCAAGCAACGCGGCGCTCAGCGTCAGCAAACAGCAACAGCAACTAACACACACAGCCAACAGATATGTAGCGCGCGCAATGCGCTCTTTTGCGAGCAAAGTGCGTGTGAGTGAGTGAGTGAGTGAGGAGTGAGAGCACATCACCGCGACCACAACCAAACAACAAAACATGGAGCGCGAGCAGAGCAGACGCGTGCTCACGCTGCTTTGCACGCTGTTGAGCGCGGCGCTGATGTGCGGCTGCGACGCGCACAACGCGCCGAGCGAAACGCCGCGCGCCGAGGAGTTGATCAACGTGCTGTTCTACATCGACAAGCTGGGCTGCGACGTGCGCGCGCTGCAGCGCAACAACGCGAGCAGCGGAGACGGCGACGGCGGCGGCGGCGGCGGCGGCGGCACGCTGGCGGCCACGCGGCGACACTGGAGCAGGGACGACGTGGCTGACGCGCGCGCGAAGTGGTCGTCGCTGTCGCGCAAATCGGCGAGGGAACGGTGCTATATTCTGGCGATTGGTAAGAGAAAGGAGTGCTGTGGAAAGGCGAGGATGAAGGGGAAGAGTCGAGAGGAGGCTTTTGAGAAATGTATGGAGGAGGCGGCGGAGTACTTTGAGTGGCTGGATGAGGGCGCGATTGTGCTGGATGCGGATGGCGAGAACTATGTGGAGAGGGAGTTGCAGATGTTGGCGCAGGTGGTGCAGATGGACTTGGAGGACGAGCACCGGAGTGAGCATGATGAAGATGATGAGCATGATGAAGATGATGAGCATGGCGATGATGAGCACGATGACGATGATGAGCACGATGACGATGATGATGATGATGACGAGCACGACGGCGACGCGCAAAAGGCGCGCAAACAGCGCAAGCAGAAGAAGAACACGCAACAGCGCCAACGAAAACGCGCCGCGCTTCGTCTACGCGTACTCGCCGCGCGCATGAAGCAAGCCGAACGCGCGTTTCTGTCACACAAGGCGCGCTCGCTGAGCGCGTCGCAACGCGCCAAGTACCGGCGTTTCCGACGCGCGCTGCGACGCTGTTTCCGCGCGAGACGCATGGGCACGTTCTTCGCGCGCGCCACGCGGCGCTGGATGGCGTGCACGATGCTGCGCGGCGCGCGCGACGCGCGGCTGGGGTATTGCGTGGACGTGCGCGAGATGGACGGCGATGATGAGCGGCTGCATCGGCGGCCGGTGCATTGCTTTGAGACGGGGCGGTTGCGACTGCTGCAGCACGCGCTGGAAAGCGATGGCGCGACGGGGACGGGGACGGGGACGGGGACGGGGACGATGACGCCGCATTGGCACGTGAAGGAGCACGAGCACGAGCACGGGCACGGGCACGGCACGAGCAGGGACGCGGTGTTCGTGGACCTGTTCCGCGGCTCGGATAAGGCGAAGCAGAAACTGTGCCTGGACGCGGACATGAGCGTTGTGTGCTACGCGCTGTGCTGCGACACCATGTACGTGGGCAGCCACTTCTGCCGCGACTCGGGCGCCACGTGTCTCGGCTAGCAGCTGTAGAGCACACACAGCGAGCAGCGCACAGCCAGCGCGCGCTGTGCGCGCTGTGTGTCGCGCGCACGTCGTACACATGTCACAACCGAAAAATTAAAAAACCGAAAAACGAAAAAAAAAACAACTTTTTTTTTTCTGAGCCGCGCTGCATCCCCAATTTGAACGGACGCGCGCGACGGTGCGGCGCGCATGCGACGCGCGAGGGTTTTGCGATCTGCAACTCGTAACACACACCGGTTCGTGTTGAGCCGCGAGCAAGAACAGCAGCAAAAGAGAGCTAAACGATCGTTTGAGCAGCATTTATCCAAAACGATGAGTAACCCGAGGGTGTACTTCGACATGGAGATCGGCGGCTCGCCCGCCGGGCGCATTGTGATGGAACTGCGCGCCGACAAGGTGCCAAAGACCGCCGAGAACTTCCGCGCGCTGTGCACGGGAGAGAAGGGCTTTGGCTACGCCGGCTCAATCTGTAAGTTGTTGCACCACCCAAGAACGCGCGCGCGTCGCCCAAATGAGCGCACACACTAACAGCGAGAGCTCGTGTTTTTTGCAACAGTCCACCGCGTGATCCCGGGCTTCATGTGTCAGGGCGGTGACTTCACCAACCACAACGGCACGGGCGGCAAGTCCATCTACGGGCTCAAGTTCGAGGACGAGAACTTTGCGCTCAAGCACACGGGCGCCGGGACGTTGTCCATGGCCAACGCGGGGCCGCATACCAACGGCTCGCAGTTCTTCATCTGCACGGCGAAGACGACGTGGCTGGACGGAAAGCATGTGGTGTTTGGAAAGGTGGTGGAGGGGTACAACGTGGTGGCTGCCGCGGAGGCGGTGGGCAGCGACACTGGCGCCACGTCCAAGCCGGTGAAGATCGCCGCGTGCGGCCAGCTTTGAGCGCCTTTTGTGCTGGTTTTGTTGGTGATGGTGGTGGTGGTACGAAGGTAAACGCGCGTTGAACATTGAACATGTGTGTTTTTTTTATTGCTTGTGTTTTGCTTTATTTTGATGAGAGAGATGGTCGCCAACTTCGCACGCTGTTCCACAACGACCACAGCGACGCGCCGCCATTACGCGCGTGCACGGCGTCGCAAAAGCCGTCGCCGCCGGGACACATAGCGGAAAGACACCCGCTCTCGCCGTCGATATCCACCAGCACGCAACAGTAGTGACACCCCGACGAACAACTACACATGCCCTCCGTCCCCCCGTCCGCCAGTCGCACGCGCACGCTGTCGTGGCCCACATGCGACGGCTGTACACAGTGCATCAACGCGTCGCTCATGTACGACGCGAAGCGCGCGTGGTCGTAGCACATGAGCTCGCCGTCATCGGCGAGCATGAGCTCGTGTTCAAATTGGCTGCCGCGCTCGGATAGACACTCGATTTGCGGCTCGCTGAGCGCGAACGAACGCGCCACGGAAAGCGTGTGACGCAACATGCGTTGCTTGAGTTGCGGCGATAGACACGCGCGGCTGTGCTGAACGAAGAGCGCCACGCACACGCCCAGCAGCAACGTGCGCGAACGACGGCGCAGCATGGCGGGGTGCAGCGAGCGCATTGTGTGTGTGTTTTTGCGGGTGGCGCTGTGCGTTTTGGTCTTTTCTTTTTTGTTGTTGTTGTTGTCGCTGGCTGTGTGCGAGCGAGCTGCGGTTTTTGTTTGTGCGTTGGCGGCTGGTTTTTGGTGAAGGTGAGTTTTGGGGGGTGGCGTGTTTGCTGTTTTGCTTGGCGCGTTTTTGACTTGGCGTGTTGAGCTCAGGCGCATTGCGCGCGTTCTGTTTTGAAGCGCGTGAGCGGCTTCACGCGCACGCGCTCGCCGCGCGCAGATTCAGACGCCGCGCGGCATGCCTTACTTTTTTATTTTTTCTGTTATTCTGCGAAACGCCTTGTTGCTGACGCGGTGACGCGTTGCTTGCGTGCCGCACTTTCTGCGACTGGCGCGGCGGAGGGGGAAGGAGGGGGAAGGCAGGGG